>VYZV01030265.1:111413-228185 GCA_013401275.1 Pandion haliaetus
CCTTTATATGTTATTTATCTTTAGTTATTTATATTTATTTGATACATTATATTATTGATATAGTCGTGTAATATATTATTAATAAACTAATTTAAAATAAATTTATTCAATATATTAATACACTAAATATATATTTATTTATCTTTATTCTGGCACAACAGAGGGACAAACCCACAGCACCGAGATGTCAGATACTTCTCCAGAAGCAAGGCAATGAGGCAGCAGCACTATGGGGCTTAGAAAACAGGCTCCCAGGTTTTCATGTTCAATCCACCAGACCACAGGGCTTCTGCATGCTCTGCTGCCACTGGCAAGGGACAAGGGAATGAGAATAACTCCCTGCAATGACTCTGGGTTGTTGCAGCCTGGCTCCCTTTGTGGAGGAGCTGCAGACTCATTTAGGTAAAGGACTCATCAATGATTTACGGTTTCTTCCACAGGGGAAAAAGAAAAAGCTGCCGACAAGCAGCAGCTTCTCCCTGTAGCGAGGCAAGCAGCAGGGCCAGTGCTCAGATCACTTTGCAGCCAGCAGGCTGGTGCCAGGGAGTACCAATCGATGCTGAGGCACTTAGAGGCATGGCTGCAAGCCCCTTTGAAGCTCCTCACCCTTCATTGCCCTTCTGCCCTCGCAAGGAGCATGGAAGTGACTGTAGGAAGGAGCCCATGAGCTGACGTATCAAAGACATGGCTGTGGGTGCCCTGGTCCAGCTGTACCAAGCACAGCCCTGCTGCTGGGCTGTCGCACTTGGCCATTGCAGGGATATGCTAGTGTTTTTTAAAACCTAGGACCTCTGTTTTACCCAGAAATCAAGCTCAAGCCAAAAGGAAAGCTTCTTGGAGCTGGTGGCTCCGGCAGCATCACTGTCATGGCCCTGCAATCGCTCACCTCCCTGGCTCCTATGGCACAGATCAAACCTGTCCTTTGCTGGCTGCAGGAGCAGGATTTGCAGCGGAGAACTTGGCCGTGTGTCTCTCCATCATCTTTGGGCTTTGGGGAAGGGATGCACTGCTGCTGCACAGAGAGAGGAACCCTGTGCCTGCTGCAGCGTGGTGCGTGGGCTTGAGAAGGAAATCCCTTCCTGAGAGCCCAGGTCTTCTGGATAATGCCACGTGTGCTGTGCCGGACAAAATCTCTGCTGTGGGGGTACTTTTGTGTTGGTGCCTTGGCAAGCTGCTGGGGAGCACCCAGGGTGAAATGAACACACACTGATCCAAGTCGCAACCCCATATGAAACGTTCCGCTCCACTAGTATTTTCCTTGGAACCAAAAAAACAATGTGGAAAAGGAAGCAAAGCAAGACAAACACCGCCAACAACTCAACCTACCTGCAGCAGCAAGCCAGGCTGACATGGTGTAGAAGGTCCCAGCAGAGATCCTCAGTGTCACAGAGAGGACATTTTAAAAGAAGATGAAGTCACATGTGGGGAGTGGGAGAATGGGGAATACTCTCCGGGGAGGACTGGTTTGCACAGGCTCTTCCATTTCTGGCATGGGGACTTGCTACACCTTATTCCCCAGTCTCCCCACTCCTCACATCACGGAATTTGCACATTTTTATGTAACAGATGCAACTTTCATACCCTCAAACCTAGCGGAGGAACCTTAACACATATAATGTGGCATCTTGACCACAGCCAACTTTCAGACTCCTTTGAGTTCCCAGACCCAACCTGTTCCTTAATGCAGAGCTTTACAAGCAAGGAAAGCATTGATGCTGACAGGAACAGGACAAAACTCTTTCCTGCATCACAACAGCCAAATTGTTGAGCTGAAGAACATGCAACACAAATGTTTCTTAATGCTAAAACAATGGTTGCAGAGCCCAAGCAGGCAGATGTAGGTTCCCTACAAGGCCAACCAAAGCTTCTGTTTGCTTCTGGGAGCCTTCTGAGGTTCAAATGATCTCAAATAAACAGCACAGCCATTGAAAACCTATCACCGGCTCCCCTGGCAGCCTGCCTGCAGAAAACAGAAGCTTGTAAAGAAGGTATTGAGCTCCAGCTGGCAGACACAAACCAAACTCAAGCACATTTGCGGGGAAACTTGAGGGCAACACAGCTGGCTTCTGTGGTCAGGAAACAGAGAAGCTTTCCCTTGCTTTTGGATACACCAGCAGTGAAATATGGGGTCTTCAACCTGCAGCCTGAAGATGAACAGGGTCTTCCTTCCCCCAGAGACCCAGGACCCAAAAGCACGATGCCCATGGGGAGGGATGTTTATTTGGGTTCCCTCTGGAGTACTGCAGTGGCAATAATGATGACCTGGCAATTTAAATTAGGACATACAAGGACTTTTCTTAGAAGAAATGGGATGCTGTTTTTAGAGCATGTAGGACAGCCACTATAAACAACAAAATTTCTCCACAACCATAAAACCTCACAAAACCCCCAAAACCACAGGCAGGAAATTAAAGAGAATTCATAGGAAAAACAACACCGAAGGATTACATCTCTGTAGGGATTATACTGGGAAAAACTAAAAAAGAACAAAGACCTTGATCTTTCAAATACTCGGCCTGTGCTCAGCTTTGCCGGCAGGAGTTGCGAAGGCAGCACTTCAGACCCCAGCGGTTCGGCTGCTGCCGGGCAAGACAGGGCACCAGGGACTGCAACCGACGGGTGGGAGGGGAGACAAGAGGACCCGCGAGACCCCCTTTATTTCTGGCTTACTCTTTATTAATTTCAAAACTGGAATTGAGTCCAAACTAGCTGATGCCACAGGCTTGTTACACTTGCCTGCATTTTTTCCCCCCTAACTTTCTTTTTCTCTAACACAGCTCTGTAGTACCGTTTTTATTTTAGCTAATGAATCCCTGCCCACACACGCGAGAGACTCCAAAACACCCACAGACCAGAGGCAGGGGAAGGAAATGCTGGAATTGTTTGCTGAAATCTGGCAGAGGCTATTTTTTGCGAGGGGCCAGAGGAACACAGTGTTCTCCAGAGATCCTGAGAAGGGTGAGGTCAGAGACTGGCTTCTGCCACAAGGCCTCAGCGTTGGGAGGGTTTTTTGTCTTTTACAATTACATAATGTCTTTTCCATCCATCCCTTAAGTTGGTTGCTTCCAGATTGCTGGAGAGAGCTCTGAAATGACACGCTCCACGGCTTTAAAAAAAAACACAACCACACAACACACTTCTGCTCGTTTAAAACTGCAAAACCTCATTTCCTGCCACAGTCCCGTATTGTAACAGATGGAGGGAGGGGGGGGGGGGGGAAAGGGCAGTGTCCCCCCCCCCTCTTTCATTTTTCCATATTATCCATGTGTTGGCAACACACTGCTGTCACAGAGTGGTGGAAAGTTCATTTACGGGAAACCTTCCGAAACTGGAGCAGCTCATAAAACTTTTAATGCAGACCTGGTTAAAAAATAATGACATGAGACCTGAACGTTTTTTGGTTCAGCTGGGGAATGCATTTTCAGTCTATTTCTACACTTTGAGCAAATGATGATATTAAGAGCGATTTTAATCATTATAAGAAAGAAAGAAAAACCCACCTAGAAGGGCAAAGCAGAGACGTAGTGAGAGTTTGAGAAGTGAGTGAAGCTCCCTGGGTCTCATGATCCAGGCCAGGCAATGAGAGGGGCCTTATACCATGTTGCCTAAACCCTTAACCCACCCTTACCTATGGATGAACTTCTTAGCAAGGCCTTTAGGTAGCACTGACCAAAAGTAAAGCAGCTATGAAGCAGCCTGGAAGCTTTCAGGAATGAAAAATGGCACTATCTAATTTCTGAATACAGGCAGAAGATGAAGATGGTTTGGATAATGATGGGGCAGAACCACAGGCACCCAAGGACTGATGAGCCCTGCATCAAATTGCAAGCTATGCCTCCAGCTGGCCACAGCCTGGGGAAAATCACTCGTACCCGGATCCACAAAATTACTTTGGCACCAGACCACCACCGCTTTGAAGGTTTCAAGCAACTTTTTCAGCTCTCAGAAAGATGGCTGTGTTCCCTAAAATAAAATGGTGTGCCCATCCCGTCAAAGAGGTGTGAGCACCTGTGGATCCAAAGGGTCTAACAGCAAGAGGAAACATTTGCCCACAACACTCTTCTCTCTGAACACCCTCCACCCCTGATCCTCCAGGGCTTATCTTCTCCCATCCCATGGCTTTTTCGTCCTTTCCCTGCTTTTTGTACAGATACCTGGGAGCACAGACTACGGGGTCAGTAAATGGGATTAGCAAGGAGAGTGTATTTGCCTAGTTTGAGTAGCTGGATAGATGGAGCAACTTGGAGACTCTTGGACGAGGCCACAGGAGGTTCCGTAACAGCCACAGTGAGCTGCACTCTGGGTTAAATCCACATGCTCCACAATTTCGGTGAACCAACTCAACCCCTCGGGTGAGGAGCAAAGTCAAACACCACCCTGGAAGGGGTAGAGCAAAAAAGAATAGGAAACAAGAGAAAGCTGGTCACAAACAGCCCATTCAGTCCTCCAACGATGGAGCAAAGGCATTTTCTACATAACTTGGACTGTATGAACAGGAAATCTGTGTACTAATGTATTCCCACAGCCATGCACACGAGGGGTCTGTGTGCCTCTGGAGGGCCTACAATGAATCATTCATTGTCCTTCCTCAGGCTTTCCAGTAGGAAGAAGCTACACATTTGACCTTATAAAAAGCCATAATTTCTCCTGGTAAGATGGGGCCAGCAGTAACCCAGGCCTTGCTGGCAGCCTAAAATACACCAGAGAAGATACGGGTTGCTGCTACGCTGCCGAGTGCTTCATCAGCGTTTCCATATGAAACTATTTTCAAGGCTGCTACAAATGAGCCAAGAAAGAAAAGAAACAAAACGAATCTGGCCCCAAAGCACTTTTCCTTTTAAAATATATAAACTATGCTGCAGGTTTTCATCTCCAATAGAAAAATTTAGAACTGGACATTCTTGTTTTACATCATCCCTGTTCCACATGAAGAGGACTCTTGTCCTCCTTATGATCTTTAAGGTAAGCTTGCTTGCCTGCTTTCTCAAAACAAGGAATCAAACAGTTAATTTTTTATTAGAAAATTGGTAACATGATTGATCCAAGGCTTACGGAGGTCAGTAGGGCTAAATGGGGAAAAGAGAACGAAGGTCCCTGTCAGTACATCTAGTAACTTTTCTCTTCTAAAATACTTGCTACGTCAGTGGCTGCTGTGTTATCTATGAGTCCTTTTCAGTAACAAAAGCAATAATTAGGATTTTTACAAGGAATTAATCATCCCAGGTAAGTTGTTTTTCAGTGTCTTCCAGGGAAAGGAATTAGAAAGATGGGCCAGTGGTTGAGACCACCTGTCTATGACATCTCTGCTCCTTCCCAGATTTCCTGTGCAACCCTGAGGACACTTGGAGGATGTTTTTGGCAAGTTAGTACAGAACCTGAAAACCCAGCCAAGTCCTGTATACATCAATGGATGCCCAGATGCTGCCGGAAATTGAATGCACGTGCTGTGACTGGCCTCATATTCCTACTGGCAAACTGAGGATAGGAAAGCTTCCCATCCAACAGATGTGTCAGGAGCAGAGAGACATCACTTGGGAATCCTACACCAATAGAAGTGATGCAAGTATATCAGACAGTCAGAAAGTGGACAACCAAAAACTTGCCCTCTCCTGGCTGACCCAACGTTGCAGTCAAGACAGAAGGAGGGATGTGCCTACAGACGTCACCCATCCTTGCTGATAGCTGCCGAGAAGGACGACGGTATTTCAGGCTCCAAACCTGAACATCTTGTGTTTCATGTAATCTCATTGAAAATATTTTGATTTATGATCTCAATTATCCGTTAACTGAAATCCCACATCTCAGATATCATGAAATTAAGCAATAATGAATAAGAAGCTGTGCTGTTGAGGCGCTTTACAGAGTGATTCATATTAAATAAGAGACTGCATAGCCAATATAATAGTTTGCCAGATTAACACATGCCTCGCTGAATAGTAAATACTTTTATTTGTGGCTGCTTTGGAAACATCATTGCATTCAGTAATTAGCAAAGTGTGAGACTAATAAAATATAAAAAAAAAAAAAGAAAGAAGAGAAGAAAAACTTTGGGTATGAGAGGAGCTTGTGCCTTATCCAAGCCTGAAGGAGAATTTAAAGATTTAATTACAGCTAATGAGAACATATTTCAAAGCTGTAAAGCTCTTTTTGCAGCTTAATAATGCATAGAAGGAAACACTGAAGTGCGATGCTCCAATGGGGGGCCAAAGTATGTTTCTCTGGGAACACATTCAAAACCCAAAGGGAAGTGGAGAGTGATCCAGAGGCCAAAGGGGAAAGACAAATCCCGCCACGAGATGGTCACCTCTTTTCCAGCTTTTGCACATTAAAATTCCTCTGGAGCTCTTCTGATAGTTACTACATTAGGCAAAGCTTACAGTAAGCAGAGAACCTGAAAAATTGTCCTCCAAGGAGCCAACATGGCTTGCAGAGCCATCTCTGCCAATTCTGTTTACTTATAAAATATTAATGCTGTACTGATGACAGTTGCTGGCTTTGACAGCACTGGCGACCAAAGACCTCTATTATTTGTAAGGGGTGGCCAGCCCACTCTGAGTGCCTGGCCAATGTGGCGGAGGCCAAAGGTAGCCTGTAACAGGGAGCTTAGCCCCCGCATGTGGTCTGACCTTGCCTGAACACCAAACTTGGGTCCCCTTTGATACCGTCACAGCTCAGCTGGACTCAGTGCTCAGTTCCTGCAGGCAGTGACCATTAGCTGGGGAAAACACATTCCGGTGCTTCGAGCCAGGCAGTATGCAGACGAGTGGTGTCCTGATCAGCCGTGGGCACATAATCCAGCTTGGACAGAACAGCAGCTAGCCTGAACTTTGCTCCAAACCTCAAACCAAGCTCTAAGGCTTAAGGCCCAACCGTATTTCCTTCCATCTGCACTTTCTTCCTATTGCTCTTGTGTTTTGAGTTCTTATGGTATTTTCAAGTTAAGATCTCACGGCCCAATCTGGGGCCAAAAGAGATAACCAGATGTTTGCAAACTTCTCCACTCTAAGCTTTCAACTTTTACAAGTGTTGACACATCGGTGAGTCCCAGCTCACACTGAAAACTGTCTCAAACCAATTCCTATCCATCATTTCCACAGATGTTAGAAACCCTTCTTACTGGCAAACATGGGATACACAAACACGTTTCCTTCTGATGCCGCATGTGAAGAAAGCCTGAGGTCATGGATAAAGTTAGGAGAGAGAGCACAAGGTGATGATACCCGAGGTCTGACTTGACCTTGAGATACTGCACGTGATGTCAGGCAGATCAGATGGCCTCTATGATCACAAACCTTTCATTGTCAATGTGAACCCAACCACTTACACACACCTCCAAGGTGGAAAGAGAAATGTAAGCCATAATCAGTATTGGTAAAGTTCCTACTAGAGATCCTTTTAAAAAAGGCACACAGACCTATTTATCTCAAAGTGCTCTAAAATTATACTATATATACACTACTGGAGGACTAAAATTGGTATGCAATGTTCCCATACAAAGAAGTCAGCCACTACAATAACTAAAACATGAATCACTTCCTACCTAGAAACTACCTGATGAATTGTATTTCTCCTGCTGAACGCTCAAGTGTATCTCACCAAATCTTTGAATAAATTTGTTGCTTGGAATCTTGCTGCATTGTACAAGCCTATTTCAACGAATGCCTTGCAAACAGTGAATTTCAGATAGCTCACGGTCAAATTTAGACATTTGTTCCATATTGAATAATTATAGAAGCCCCAGTACTGCACATGTTCCCCATTTTGGTGGCTATGTACTAACAGCTTGCAATGCATCACAGGAAACATGCGATGCAGTGTTCACGTTCAGAGATAATTTGAGCAAACACATTTCATTTGTTTAGAGAAAATCACACAGCAGAAACACTGCTGTTGGAATGATCACAAAAAGATAAAAAAGGCTACAGAAAAGGTAAAAAAAATCCCAACCCAACCCCCAAAACATGCAAACAGAACATTCATACATAAAGCAAAAATAGTCACAAGCTGGTTTGCCATTTGGTTTCCGGCCCAGTTTACTGAGTGAGGGGTGTTGAGTGAACAGAGGAAATTAGTTACATTTTTGAGGGTTTGACACAGCTTAAAGAATAATTTTCATGACATCAACAAACAGTTGATTTGGAATCAGAGTACAAAATTCAACTCACTAGCAAATCCTTACTGGGGCAAAAAAAGATCATCCTGCAGGTGCGCAGAACTTAAAAACCAAATCGAACCCTTCCCACTCTTGAACATGAAGAGTAAAGGTTATTTAAAACTTTCTACCTTTTATTCAGTAAATCCATCTCTCAAAGCACATCATGCAGTGGATACCTATATGCACAGTCTGTCATTGCACATGCCCATGTGTCATACAAACATCAGGTATTTGACTGGAATAGCTATTATTGGGCCACTGCTTGGCTAAAAATGGTGGACAAAGATAAAACAACACTTTAAGCTCCAGCCAGCAAACCAGCTGTCTAGGAAGATGACTTTTCCTTCCGTAATAAGCATAAGAACTGCAGATTACAGATTTTCATGGACAGATTCCTGCTTCTAACACAGATACCCATGTCAAAAGTGAGAATTTTGCCCTGGAAGAGGAGTCTACACCAACAGGGCTGTCTGGTTTCCAGGTTGGCACTGGAGTGTTGGCAGGAGCTCAGAGGAAAAGTGCATCCATCTGTGTGGACACGCTAGACACCACATGGCCCTTAGCACTGCAGGGATGAATTCAACTGGTGGTGAGGACATCACCTCTGTCCTGCTGTTGGTTTTCCAGCGGTGCTATGAGAGTGCTCTGGGGCTGCAACCACACCAACCAAGAGCTGATAGACAGTGTCAGTAAATAGCACTGGAGCATGTGCAGTGTAAGCCCTGGGGTTTTAGGATGAGGAAAACTTTGCTGCAAACCACCATCTGTGTGCTACTCTTTATTTCAGCTCTTAAAGCAGAAGAGATTGCAAAGTCACAAAATACCTACCAGTGTGCCCCAGAAGCTGTACAGCATTACAGCAGTCATGCACGAGCACCACCTGGGGCAGGGGGCAATTTGTTCTTGGCTATATATGGCTCCATTAAGTGATTATTTTGGAAAATGCCACCTCTACAGAGCATCAAAAGGTACCTCTGGTTATGTAGGAATCCTAGGAGGGTCAAAACCCAGAAACAATCCTTATCATACTAATATAATAACTGGTACTGGAGAGAGCAATTCAGAGCAGCTTGTCTCACATATCCAACTCTCGGGCCACCCTGTTGGCACATGGCTGCAGAAACCTGAGTCAAGTCAATGTAAAAACCCCAAGCTCATCAAAACCCAAAAGCTTTGCTTAAGAAACCACCAAAATCCTAGGACAGGACTCACACCCTGAGTCCTCTTCAAAACCACAGATGATGGCTGGCTGGAGTTTTGTTCACTTGCTTGTTCTTCCTTAGGACAAATACATCTGAAAACAGTTTTCTCTTGCCAACAAGTTGCTATTAAGATCCATGGGCAAAACCCTGTAACTTATTGGTAGTCTAAGACTATTTGCAAAAAAAAAAAAAAGCCAAAATTAGATTACAAATATAATAAATTGCCCTTCCAAAGGCACCCTGTGTGTCCTGCAGCCAGCACAATCCCAGTGCCACCAGCAGCCCACATGCAGTTCCCACCAAGGGCACACTATGGCCATCTACAGAGTAAAGCTGATGGTCCATGAGCCCCTCCTTGCTGCAGGGATATTCTACACACCCAGTTCCACCTTTCACCAAAAAGGTCGGTGGGAGACACTGTACAGAGCCTCCATACCCCAGCGCAGCAGAGCGCTGTGTGCTGGAGAGATAGGTGTTTAAATATTGAAGAGCTTAGCAACAAATGCCAGGTACACAGAGCAGGTGAATCATTTAACAACTTCTCCGTATTTATTAGCCAAAGCAAATATTCACAGTGTGATGTGCCAGCAGCAAAAGGTGTATTTTTCTGTTTGGACCAGACAAGAGTTCTCTACTCAACTGCAGCATTAACTTTATTTTCTTTCCCAGTTGTGGAGAAAAAAAATGATATTGCACCAAACTGGTGCCCATAATCCATCTGTCTGTGAAGACAGAAGCTACCCCAAATGAAGAACACGCTTTGATTTGCCAATGCTTTCCTGCTTCCCCCTGGTTTGCATTTCAAGTAGGCGTCAGTCTCTAGGAAGCTCAGAAATACACTCTTAACCTCTTAGAGCTCAACTCCTCATGGTAACACAGTAAAACACCTCCTGCTCCAGGAGCTTATTAGGTTGAGCAGGACTTGTCCTTGTCAGTCTGCTGCTCAATTTGAAAATAATTATTCCTTTGGCACTTTATTCAGTTCCATTCAGCTCCTTATAATAAGTATTGGAGCTCATTAGCACAAAATACAGTGTCTGAGAAGTATTAATGCAAAGCAAAATAGCCACGTAAAACATGGAGCTAAAGAATTTGAAATCTATGTGTAAAGCTCCATTTCCCAAAGTTTCACTGTGTGCTAAAGCCACCTAGGTTTGGAAACTCTGGGAAAAATCCTTCTGGTTTTGGTGTCCATAATGGCCCACACAAGCAATCCAAAGAGATGCTTTTATTTAGGCATTTAAGAAGACAAACCCCAAACCCCCAGACAAAACAAAAGCTTCAGGAGGCTGCATGGAAGTGGAGAGGAGAGCATCCTGCCATGGGGCTGGGGAAGTCTCTGCAGAGAGGCAAATAGGGCTCTCAAGCTCCTCTGCCCAAGCAGAGTCCCACTACCTGGCACCACGCACCTCTTGGGCGTGTGCTGTAACCACAGACAGGCCGGTCCCACCACAGGCTGTTTTTAAAAAGAGAAGGCCATACCCTCTCCATATTTTGTGTTAGACATCTACAAACTGACCTCTGCTATGAACATTAGATGCTTTAGCCCCGATGAAGAGGAGAACTTAGGACATACCCTTTTCTGAAGCTTTCATCATTGGCCTGCTTAGGTGTTCCCACGTGTTGACCGCTGTGTATCCTGTCCATGTGCTACATGTATTGGAGGGCAATGACAAACAGTTTTAGGATTACAGTTTCCTGAGACTCCAGATCCTTCCAGCTAAGTGCTGCAAAGCTGAGGTCTCTTCTGCCTTAAAAGAAAACTGTTTGCAGATACAGATTGAACACACCATGAACATCACAACCACTCTGCACAGCATGACAGCTTGCTCTGCCTTTCCACTGAAACACCTCAAGAGGCAGAAGTGCTGCAGTGTCTCCTTCACACACACAGATATCGCACCACTGAGGGTCCTACCCCTCTGACTGCTGCACTATTTCCTTGAGGCTGGGACTCCCCCATGCTGGAGGAAACTCCATCAGCAACTTCCCAACCTTTCATTTCCGTGAGAGTAGCAAAGCTGGGCACAAGATAAAATATGGGACCATGCCTCTTAACACCACCTTGAAAACATTTTCTGTCAGCTATAGAGTATGTTTTCTGTACATCAACCTATGGAAACAGCAGTGGGATGGGCTCAGCACTCAGTCTTGCCCACCAACCCTCCAGCGTGTTTTGCAAGGTACAAGCACAAACCCTGTTGACTCCTTGGCGTTAACAGCTGCCCCTTCCTTTATGGGCTGGCCTGCTGCTGCTAATCAGTCACCCAGTAAAAAAAGAAAAGGAGCTGCTCTACGTGCTCAGAGGCTGGTGCACACGTAATTAGCTCACCAACCTCAGCCGCTGAACATGAAGGTTAAACAGAAGAGCGGATATGAACTTTGGACGCTCATCAAAGATACACTTGGTAACAGGGGGAATGTTTAGAGAGGAGATAAACATAACTGCGAGGAAGGCCAGAGAGGGGGGTCCTAAAATGACTGTTCCCATAGAGCCCCCCACCTGAAGAAGTGCTACCCAAAGGGGCAAGGACACGGGGGCTTCATTACTGCCATTCACTTGCTTTACATGTGAAGGTACGTGCTATACTTCTAGAGTTGCTTTTCACACTGAAGCTAACCCAAGAGCAGGCAGCATTTACATTGCAAGAGATTTGCATGACTGGCACCTTCCTGTACACTCTTTGCTGCTACCAAATAATTTTTTTTTTTTTTTGTCCCCTTGTTATCCCTCTTCTCTAGCAATTTGCTGCTTCTGCTGTGACATGCAGTGAGTGTGGTCTCAAATTAATGAGAGCCAAGTGATATGCAATGTCGTAACTGTACTGTTAATGATGAACAAGAGCAGCAGCCCTCAGCCTCCGTAGGCAGGGCAACACCCACACCTGAAAGCTGGTCCATGTTGAGAGGTGCTGGTGAAGAGTAGCAATGTCAAAAATTAGAATGAAAAAAAGTAGTGGGAGAATAAAAAAAGTATTCTGTACTTCCCCCTTCTGGGTTCAAATTTGCTTGTTTTTTTTTTTTTTTAAGAAAAACCAACAAAACAATTTAAAAAAATGAGGCTAAATTTAGACAAAAAAAAGGGAATTAGGAAAAACTTACTGTTTTCATTACTTATCATCTCATTGAAACAAATATTGCCTTACACCAAGAAACTCTCAGCCTAAGGAATGGGAGCACAGAAGGTTCTTTACTTTCAATATTCTTTAGGAGTAAACAGGAAAATGGTGTGAGCAACGCACACATGAACTCTCCCCAGTAACTCCACTAATGGGACTCAAAGTGAGGTTGTTCTGAATGACTGTGGAATAGGAAAGAGGACAAGCGTTTCAATCTGATATATTGCAATGACTTTACCAGCCTAAAAGCTTTTCCTCTAACGGGGGCCATGTCTGGCACAATGCCTTTATCTGATCCTTTATCAGTACAGAGGAAAAAGCGCCAGGCCCATTGCTTCCTATGAGCATACGTCATTGTGGTTAATCTATAACATCCCTCATTATGTCTTCACATACAACGAGGGGTTGACGTGATGCTCTACATGTCCGTTCTCCTCTAACATCAACTCTGAAGGCTTCCACCAGCACCAGCCCCACCTTGAACTGATGCCACCTCCAATGCTCTGTGAGAAATGTGAGTGTTGGCTTGCGGCAACTCACGCTGCTTCCCACTTCAGTCGTAATCTAAATACTGGTTAAAATAAACAGGTTATGGCTTATATCGTCACTGCATCATCCTGTCCTGAGTCAGTTCTTACCCTGGGAAACTCCCCCTGAGTCAGACAGAATTTGTCTTGAGCAAGGGCTTCAGGCTAGGAGGAAAGATTTCAACCACCAACATCACCTGGGGGTATGCAAAGCGGGGAAAGTCCAGGGAAGGGATGAAAAGGTTTGTTTCGGTTTGTGTGGGCTTTCTAGCTGAATGGGCTTGGCCCCACAGGGAAGGGACAAAATCTAGGGACCTTACAGAGAACCTATTAAAGCAGTCGCAATGGAGCAAGCTGGCCACCCTTATCCAGAATAGAAATGGATCAGTCACGGAGATAATGTCAGCTTGTGTGGCCCTTGATCTCCTGGTTACCTTGCCTGGGTGAGGATGTGTTGAACGATGAGAGCCCCCTGCCAGAAAATCCTCTGGCAGCTCCCTGCCTAAGCACACAGAGTTTTATCTTCCTCTCCAGAGGCCCCCTTTCAGCTTTGCAGAACAAAATCAGCTCTGGCCTGTTAGGATAAAAACCACTCCAGCTAACCATGCCATCTCCTAAAACAAAGGCCTTCGCTAGCCCTGGAGGAACAGAATACACACTGGGTTTCCCTTCTGTCCTTGTGGATTGAACCACCCACCTTGGGCTTCTAACACAGGAGTTACCTGTACAATAGCTAGACTTAAAAGTACAGGAAAATAAGGATGCTCCCATCTCCCTACTAGCCAAGCTGCCTGGACAGAGAAGAAGATTCTGGCTTGTGCTGGAAAAACAGAGCTCTAATGAGGAAAACCATCCCAAGCAGCACTTTCAAGCCCAAATGCAGGTACTGAGCATATTTATTTGATTATTACCAACTGCTCTTGTTCACTTTGTACAAAATTTCCATTGCAAGATACTTTCCTGAAAGCCCAAAGGATTGCTAAGCTGCCTTTAATCAAAACTGCAGTGTTTGCATTGCAGGTGGCTAGCAGCATACAGCAACCTGCACTTGTGAATATCGGAGGGGTTCAATGTGATTTTAACTGAACGATGCTACAAGCTCACATCTCAATGGCACCAAGCAGAAAAGAAGGTCTGAATCCCAGCTCTGATGATGCTCTGTATAAAGATCTCCCTCTACATCTGCTATGTTAAAAGTGCTACAGCTGGCCACCACCCTGACATCCTTTAGGAAAAAGGAACTGGAACTGGGGGAGGGGGAAGAATATTTACCTTTCTAGGCCATGGCTGAATCCTTTATGGCAGGCAGACTAGTAGGTTCATGAGCTGTTGTTATCGATTTTATTTGTAGGGGATTTCACATGAAGGCGTAATAACAAAACCAAACCAAAGGGATAAAGAGAGTAATCACGCTGAACAGAGTGGTTCAACCCAGTGTTGTGGTTTAACCCCAGCCAGCAACTAAGCCCCACACAGCCGCTCACTCACTCCCCCCACAGTGGGATGGGGGAGAGAATCATAAGGGCAAAAGTGAGAAAAATTGTGGGCTGAGATAAAGACAGTTTAATAGGTAAAGCAAAAGCCGCACGCGCAAGCAAAGCAAAACAAGGAATTAATTTGCCACTTCCCATCAGCAGGCAGGTGTTCAGCCATCTCCAGGAAAGCAGGGCTCCATCAGACGTTAACGGTGACTTGGGAAGACAAACACCATCACTCTGAATGCCCTCCCTTCCTTCTTTCTCCCCCAGGTTTATATGCAGAGCATGACGTCATATGGTCTGGAATATCCCTTTGGTCAGTCGGGGTCGGCTGTCCCAGCTGTGTCCCCTCCCAACTTCTTGTGCGCCCCCAGCCCCCTCGCTGGTGGGGTGGGGTGAGAAACAGAAAAGGCCTTGGCTCTGTGTGAGCACTGCTCAGCAATAGCTAAAACATCTCTGTGTTATCAACACTGTTTTCAGCACAAATCCAAAACATAGCCCCACACTAGCTACTATGAAGAAAATTAACTCTATCCCCGCCCAAACCAGCACACCCAGACACCTCATAGCTTGCTCCATAAGGTATTCCCTTGCTTTAACTACTTGTCAATCATTTTTTGCGCTGGATTAAGCCTCCCTGATCAGCATTTTCATCAATCTGCCATCCCACTGAATCCAGGCTTTAAATGCCTTTGTTGATAAAAGTGGTTTGGAAATACATCTCTGTTTGCTAATGGGTCCTGTTCACACACATCAGTTTAAGCATCCCAGAAAGCTGTGCAGCTAAATTCCCTCCTTGCCTTCAGCTTCTCCCATTCTCTCCTGTCCACCTGGCTTTGCAGTTTGGGATCCTGCATACTGATGGGTCATCCGCAGCTCTCAAATTATGGAATGACCGGCTAGCATTTACTGCACCAAAGAAAAACAGTGTGGCTTTTCAAGGCTGTGCCTAGATGAGATGCTGTGTTTTGTACAGTGCAGCTGTTCCATTGTGTAGTTTAGAAAAAAAGTTCCCATGAACCCAAAACCTACAAAAACATTTTGCCAGGTCACCTACAGCAGCTTCAGTTGTGTGCCATTAATGGGAGTGACAGCAATACGTTAATCAAATAATCCTGCTGAGTTTAATACGTGGGGCATGTTCTGCCCTGCAACTCTTATCCCTGTAATTGGCGGATGACCCAGTTATAGGTTTATGATTATGTTCATTGCAATAATTCATTCTGTGAAATTTTAAAACCTCCTGCATTGTTTTCAAGTTGTTGAAATGTCCACGCATCTCTACATGACTTTTTAAATACCAGACCAGAGGAGGAGTTTAAACCAAACAACAGTATTCCCCTTGAATGTGTTGGTTGGTGCCTTTAAGGCATCCTTTTCTTACCTGGAAAAGGCAGGCTGCCATTTCCAGACCTTAGAAATGATCAAGTAATCAGTGGAGTGGTACCCAGGACTGTTGTCTTAAAAATAAAAAATTCCCTTTTGGATGAAATACTTTGCTTGAGCCATTCTAAACATTTAGAAATAAAGATCAAGCACATTTTGAACTGTCATGTTACTTCAAATAAAAAGTACTCAATGCTTTGTTATGCAAGAAAAAGGGGATGACGGGTGAAAGTGACTTTTTCAGGGAGAAGGTGCAGGTGAAACCATTGTGCCCAGCTTCTGTTACCTGCGGCAGCCAGGACTGATTTTTGTTGGATTAGTGTCAGATGCTGATCTCTTTCATTACAGTGGGGGCTGTTCCCCTCTGTAGCTGCTTTGTCTGATTCTAGCAGGACTATGACAAAAGACAGGATTCAGAAGGAGCTTGCATTATCCAGAACCTCAACCTACATGATAGTTTTTGCCTAGAATGTTTTCACCTAGGACTCTGAACAAGGACACCTAATTTATGCTCCCAGCCCTGCTTGCTGGCACAGGCAGGACTTGGAGAAGGTGGTTTTACCTCTTGGAGCCTTTACATTCACTTTTTCCCCTTTCTCCATCACTGCCATCCTTTGCCTGGCTTCTCTGGTTAGACTCTAAGCTCTGCAAAAGCAGGATGTATCTCCCACCACAGCAGCAGCGTTGAGTTCCAAGCTTGGTTTTTTCTAAAGTGGATGTCAGTATAATGTTGTTAATCACCATAGACAAATGTGAACACGCATTTTTTATTTTCTCTGCATTGGTAAGTCTTGGTGGGCCCTGCCCAGGGTGTTCAAACTGCCACTGACATAGCACATGGACCAACTTTGAGAGCATGACAAATTTTGGAGAAGCAAGGGTAGACCAGAGCTGCAACTGAACACTTTCTCCTCCTGCCCCATAACAGACAACACAGAAATTTATTCATTCCCTAGGACTTACGCTCAGTAGCCTCTTCATTGTAGTATGATGCGCTATTAAGTAAAGATAATGGTGAATGCAACCGCAGGCAGTGAACAAACAGCTATTTGGAGATAAGTCAGGCAGCTAAATAGGCCCTTATGAGGCCAGTGCCACTGAACCCAGGACTCGGATGCCCAATTAGCTCCATCACAGGCCAGAGAGTTGGCCCACAGCCTGTGTTGGAGGGAGACAGATCTTTCGTTAGCACACAGAGGCGGCTCTGAACTCTTCCGTGATGCATATGACATACTCATATGAATCCATTCGGGCTAACAAAGTGGTTATTTCAGCAGCGACACTGATGAAGCCTGATTTACCACTCATTTACAGCCAGTGTTCCTACACTGTCAACAAAACTGCCTGAGTTCCTCCCGCCTCACCATGAGCATCTCTCACTTCTCCCTCCAACTAGAACACCCTGTTTTTCACCCGTGTCTCATCATTCAGCCCAGGGTAACCTCAGCTTTCTATACATGCCCTAGCCTTTTCCCGAGCAAGCGGCGGCATGTGCCAGGGCTGGTGCAGAACTAGTTCCCTGCTGATAGGGGAGCTGCTGTGAGCACAGACTAGGATGCTAATTGCTGCCGCTCCCAATGGGTACGTTCCGAAAACAAAGAGAAGGGGAGAAAGGAAGGGGCAGATAGCACAAAAAACGTCAGGTAGGACCAACATAGTATTACCTTCAATCTCCCTTTTGCTGACTAGCAATAAGCAAAAATTTTCTACTGGGAGGATCATTCAAGCTGGTCTCAGAAATAACCCCATGGCGTAAGGGCCACCCGGGTCTGGATGTGGCAGCAGTGGCAGAGGCATGCTCAGCATCTCCATCCCTGTCCCTGGGATCCCACCCAGCTGTCCAGGGCAGTGATGTCTCCTACAGCACAAACAGTCCTTTCCACACAGAAGTCACAGCTCAGTTCACAGGCTTTTGTGAAGGTTGATTCAGCTGAAGCTCATTCATGCCTTTTCTCAGCTGCAGGAACTAACACTTCACTCCTCACACAGTCCCACGGCTGTTGGGGGGGACGTTATTGTTCCATGGGACCACAAAACGGACTTCCTGGCTCAGCCCGATGCACTGGGCCAAGCGCGTTTGCCCAAACAGAGAGAAGACGCTTAAGTCACCTTGTTCAAGCCACCCAGGGCCTGGGGAGAGTCTTGAACATAGGAGCACGCACACGCAGGAGGCAGCTACCAGACCCTTCCACGCAGCCCCAAGGCAGCCTGCAAACCCAGACAACCGTGGACCCTAAACTTCTCGCACTGCTTGCTTTTTCTCTCCTCCTGATGTCAGTTCCTGGTGCAATCCCAGAAATAACATGGACAAATTCTTGGCTTGCTATTTTTGGCAGCTCCTCCCACCAAGGAAAGCGGGAGATTACACTGTGGGCTATTCAGGCAAGCTGGCACGCCGGCCACAAATAGGCTTTCTAGCCCATACAGCTCTAATGATAAATCCTGGCCAAGCTGAACAGACAGTTTCAACTTCAGAGCATGTTTAGAAAGGCCAGCACTCTGCTAGACAACCCGCCTACGCGTTTAGAAGGTGCTATTTATTTATTAAGTATATTTAATGAGTAGAAATAGAGCTGTGTGGTGGGCACAGTGACTGAGAGTGGCTGGTGTGGGACGAGAGGCTCCCAGCTCTCCCGGCATGTTAAACACACACTGCCTGGCACCACCACCTGGATTGCAAAGATAAGTAGCTGGGTGATCACCTTTTAATCTGCGCATAATTAGCAAGTGGCAGATGTCAATCCGCAGAGAGGCCAAAGCAAACGAGGCCATTTACAGACACTAAGCCACAAAGAAACCTCCTGTATCTAACCTGGTGTGTCCCAAAGACGCAACCTTAGAAATAACAACGTGCAGCATTTCATCAGGTTGCCGTAGAAGCTGCACACTGTGTATGGTACACAACAGTATTCACACCCGAAAATGCAGTTCTGTGTTATGGTAAGTGGTAAATGAAAGAATGTTTTGTTGCTCTGGGTTTACATGACATTTACTACACCATAGCACTGCTTCTAGGAGCTTGTCTCCGGTGATAACAATAACATCCTTGGATTTTCCTTTTTTTTTTTTTTTTTTTTTTTTTTAAATATAGTGCCCACGCACAACTCAAAGCAGCACAAAACTGAGAAACACACCAAACAAGGCTGGTTTAAAGAAAATCAGCAGATTGTTTTTAAATTTACAAACACATCAATGGCCAAAAGTCTGAAACAGTCCCAAGTTGAAGAAGATTTTTATGGAAAGTACATGGGATCTTTCATGCTCATGCATAATAGGTGGGTTGCACCCAAACAAATCCTGCCAGGCCTAAAGATGAAATGTCGAATCATCCCTTTCAGGGCAGTGAACCTACAATTTGGTCCCAGAAGGTCTACCTCTTTCCCAGCTGAAGCTTGTTTAGACAAAGAGATAAGCTTAAACTAGGCCAGTTTAGATCCTACTCTAGTTCTACATTTTTACAAATTCCTGCACTGTTCAGAGCTAAGAATTTAGTTTACCTGATCACAGAGATTCAAGCCAGACATAACATTTGGATCTGGAAACAGGCAAGGATGTCCCCAAAGAGGAGGCTGGCCAACTTGTGGCTTTGATTCAGAGCCACATCTCATTGTAGTTGGCATTACAGCTAGGATTAACAGTGTAGCACTTCAAATCCTTGTACGTGCCCATAAATCTCTAACTCTGGATTCACAAGCCCTAACAGCACCACAGAAAGTAATTTGGGAAGTTTGAGATCACCAGAGCCAAACATAAACTAGGGACATGTAGGAGCATTATATCTGTGAGATGCTGGGTTCTGCTGTGGAGCCAAGTTGTCACCCTGGTCCCAGCATTATGGATTGCAGCCAAAACCCCTTTCTGTTACATAAAAAGCAAGCAGAAGATGTACATCTTAGCCCAAGACCTACTTCCTAGTCCTATCTTACAGGTCTCATACTCTCTGCCATGTAGCCAACTGTGTGGTGAATGAAAGATCAACTTTGTGCTGGAGCCCAGCAAAATCCACAAATGATGTGCACATTTTGAAACCCTGATGTTCGTCATTACTCATAGAACAATTGCTGGGGGGCTTCAGAGGTGGGAGGGGAGGAGAATCTGCAGGAGATGGCAGCATTTGGCTCATGGGATATTGAAATGGAGAAACTTCACTTTCTGATGAAAATCAAAGTCTAGCTCGTTGCCTTGACCAGTGGCCACACAGTCACCAAAACCTAATGCCATGCCTCAACTAGAGTGAAGACATAGGAATGTCTATGCTACGTGTAGACACAGATTAAGAGCACTCCTCTGAAACATAGATTTAAACTGAGCCTACCAGCCCCTAGACAACCCAGACCCAGCCTATATTACACCAGTTTTCTTCAGGGGGACAGCCACTAAATAAAACCCACAATGTCAAGAAACGGTGGAAGATTCTGCCAGGCCAGATAGAGTTGTCCAAAAGGCTGCCGACTTGACAATGCTAGTGTGAAGAAAGCCCAGATGTTTGTGACTGTTCATTGCCCAGAAACTCACAGCACAGCCCTCCCTGTTAGATCTTCAAATATATAAATGCTCAGCCTTTGCAGTGCTTTTGAAGATGCTGGATCACAACAACCGACCAGACTGCCAGCAAGTAATTCTCGTTGCTTTATAAAGCACATTAAGTTGCCCAACCAGGAATACTACTCTGTGCTACAGCAGCTATAATCTTATTGAATATTGCACATGAACTCCTGCTAAGGCAGGCTGCAAGGACTTCCATTTTAGTCCTCCTCTGCAAATGCCTGTAATGTTCCTGAATTTTCTGAGCTGCAACTTTTCACACTGCTTTCTCTGCCAGTGTTGGCTTTCATTATTTCTTTTAAATATAAACTTGGAGTAAAACCTCTTCAGATGTTTAAGTTACAAATGTGTGGAAAAAATATAATTTTCTACATTAAAAAGAAAGTTTTGTGTGCAAGTGTGAGGGAGACACACAGAAGGGAAGAAGCAGGGAATAGCTTGAAAGTGGCAATACTTTGAAACCTGAAATTGGCATGGAAACAGCTCCTGACAAAGTGTATGCGCTGCTAAGTTTAGAAGAAATTGTGGTTGTAAAATAAAGTTATGAACACTTGAGAGCACACCCTAGTGCACAGACAGCAGAGGAGACTGTTCAGATTTAGCTATTAACCCACACGGGCAGCACGCGCATGCCTCAGGATTGTTTTTTGCATCCCAAGTAGCAATCGCAAATAAGGACCCTCCAGGTCTAAACCCAAAAGCTCCCATATCTTAGGATAAAAAGAATTAAAAAAAAAAAAAAAAGCCAAGGGCCTATCCTTCCAGTGCATACCAAGATATTTGAGCAATCTGGGGTGTACTAAACCGGATAGGCAAAGGCTTAAGTTTGGGCCAGCGAGCCACTAATTGCTAATTAACGGCTTCCGTACCAAACAGCAACCTATTGCCTCTTTCATTTAAAAGCCAAAAACTCAATCCAGCTAGACCTCCCCTCTGCTGTAAGCATGACCTGCCATTCCAGAGCCATATTCCTCCTGCTTTTAATCCTCCCTAGTTCATTCAGTCATGAGGCGATGCAAGGGGAGACGCAATGTCAAGGCAGACAGAGCACAGATGGCTGCCTGGGGAGCCCCTCCCATGGCAGGGATAACATCCCCAGGATTAAACAGAGCAAGTGTCACCAGATGTGAGTCCCAGCACACCAAGGACAAGTAATCCCTGCAGCAGGGAGCAGCAATTAGATTAGACACCTTTATTTGCATCAGACCAGAGCTGGGATTGTTTCAAGCTTCAGTATAAGGTACAGTAAGCACCCCTGAACACAGAATGATTTACGCGTTCACACTCAGAAATGCTCGAAGAGTTTAGGCATTTGTCCCCAGCCCCCTACCATACACCTGCATGAGAAAAACAGGCTGTTCAAGCAAAGCCAGATTAAACCCAGAGTTACGTGTAGGGCAGCATGGGGGGTGGGAGAGGGTCAGCAATCTTGTAAGGGATTGCAGCGAGGAGGAGAGAAGTTCCTCCTCTGGCTGGACAAGGGATGGATGATGCAATTTTTAAAATGAGACTGGGACTTGGACAACCAGGACAGACACAGATATTGCTCTGTGCACAGGTGTCCACCTGCAAGTTGCAGGTTATCTGCACGATACCGTACTTTTGCAGATGCTGGCTGTGTTAAATCAGAGCCAAGGGAGGCTCCGATCGCAGCTGGTAAAGTCAGCCAGCCAGTGCAATGAGAACAAAGCTTGTTCTGACACATCAAAGATGGAAGCTGCCTTCACACTTGGGACTGAGCTCCCAGGCCTCACAGAAAGTGAGCAAGAGCATCTAAATTTCAGTGGCTGCCACTTAAAACTCCACTGGGGAGCTGATGGAGAGAACGTCAAACCTTAGAGTGCACCTGCTTTCCCATCCTGGTGTAGCAGTCTATGTGCTCTGGTTTTCCACTGTTTCAATTCATATCACCTATGTCATTGTTTCATAGATGTCCAATGTGCTCCCATGTATAATTATACCAACCCTACTGGTGCACATCTTGCTCATGGAGACCTTATCTCCGCTCACATCACAGTTCTGCATCCTTCCTGTTCTTCCATTATTGCTATTTCTTTTTGCTCTGTCTAGCTGAACCCCGAGTGATGCATCCCCACGCTAAGGACGCATCCCCATCTCCATGCTGTTAGGAGAATGACTGGAGGTTCAGCAGGGTACTGATGCCAGTTAATGTCTTAGTATACCAGTAGCTGCTACTTTTATCTCCAAATAGCCAAAACAGACTGTGCTCAGCAGTCAGTGCTAGTCCCAGCATTTCGCCCCTTCACTTCTCTCACTACCTCCAAACCAACCACTGTGAACCCCAGCACAAGGCTGAGAACTGCACAGATGCCTTCTGAGATGTTTGTCCACCAGCTAACAGCTACCCAGTGTCTCAGCCTGGTATTTGCACAAAGTGCTGGTTCTGAGCAGTGCTGCTCATCCACTGATCTCACAGCACTGTCCTGAGGAAAGCAGGTAGGAAAAAAAAAAAAGTAGAGTTATTCCTATTTTAGGCAAACTGAAGCACAGAGCAGCTCTGAGGTTTCAACCCATCTGAGCACTGCTCATTGGTACTGTACCTGTGGTCCAGCCTCAAACTATCCTAGCTTCCTCAGTCCCAAACTGCACAGGCACTCGAGCCTTGTGGACAAGAATGGTCCCATGAAGAGCTAGAAACAACAGCAGGTCCATTTAATTTTTATATTCAAAGTACTCAAATCACGGTTGAAGAACTGGCTGTAGCAGCACTTCACAGGGCTCTGACAGCCCCGCTCAAATTTAACCTAGGAGACTTCACTTGACTAGTGAGCCTGTCTGGAAGAAGCCTCCCAGCCCTTGCCCTGCTTACTGACATTTTCAACAAAAGGTTCAGTTTGTGTAATTCGGGAGGAGACCTCTCTGTTTGCCCACCTTTAAAAGCTGGACTAGAGCAACCAAACCCATTTCACTCAGGAAATTCTGTCTGGGCACACAGACATGCAGAGGTGAATACACAAACTGAAGCTCAGCGTGCCCCCGTAAACACCACGTTTCCTTCCTCACACATACATGTAAAAAAGTGGGATGGTTTGTGAACACCCTGTGTTCAGAGAGACCTTTCATTTTAGTTATCCTGGGTCAAAGCAAATAACATCACATGGTACCTCAAGGTGGTTTCGTTTGGCTTTTTATACTTGGAAAACACTGAGCACATTTTTACAGATCCAAGTTATGTCCAAACAGGCACTGGCATCACTTCATATTAGTTCCATCATCCCCTGTGCTGCAAGCATAGAAAATAAAAAACCTCAGGCACTGGGGAATGACCTGAACTTTGATCTGAAGCAAACCTGTGCAATAGGTTGGAAAAAAAAGTCACATATACAAATTATTTTTGCATTTGTCATTTTCCAGCATCTTTCCCCCCTCCCCTTCTCTTTTTTTCTCATTTTCCAGGGAAAGGCAAAAATAGAAACTCAAAAATCCCAAGAGAACTACCATAAATTATTTTGAAGACAGCTTATTTGGAAGTCAGGGACACAGCACATAAAAGCTTGCTCTAATGAGATTTCCAGTCCAATTTCAGGACATTTGCATATTGGGATTTTTACAGGCATCCAAACTGGAGTCAGTTGCATACAAAACTTCTGCAATGAAACCTAAGATACAAGTTGAACACGCTGACCTTACACAGGACTTGACCAGACCTTAAATGCAAGAATAGGAGGATTTAGGGAACACTGGTATGTCAAAGAAACCAGGTAAAATGACTTTTCATGGGTCGCACTGTCTAACTACAGAAATGACTGCAGCAAAGCTTCTCTGGCATCAGGGTCTTGGCAGAATCAAAGAAAAGGTTTAGATATTGGTGTGGATACTGAGAAGACACACTTAGGAACAAATGGCTTCAGGATCCTGGTGCTCCAGGCTGAACCTGGGAGATGCCAGCAGGAAAACGTCTCCTTTGAAGATGGCATTGACAACCACCTCCTGGCTCATGCACTCTAGAGCAAAGAGCCCACGTCAGAGGTAGGATGTCAAAGAGGTTAAGAGGGACTTTGGTAACGCTATGGATTTGCCTGTATGGTGAAGGGAGTTGGAAAACAAGACTACTTTGCTGATACTTTCAGTCCTACATCAATGATCCACCGAGTGTTGTTCCTGACTCTGAACTGCCTGGGGCAGGAGCCGGCGTTACCCTACGCTTGGTGTAGGACTACTTCAGCATGACCTTAAATACATTAAAAGAAAATATGCAAAATTAATGTGTATCCAAAGCAAGCTTAGGCCCAGATGCCTTTTCAAGGGGAAACGGTGTCACTGGGTGGTTTTGCAGGTGATTTCTTTGATTCTGCTAAATTCAGTAAAGTCAGGTGGCCACTGGCAAGCTTGAAACAGCCAACACAGCCTTGGACCAAGGATGAATTTCAGGATTGCCCTAGAGAGCTGGAACCACACAATGTTTCTTTTCTCCCACTGAGGACCAAACTTGCATGGCTCTGCTCCAGCTGTAATGAGAACCACATAACTGAGATAATACCAGAGAGACAAGAGCAGCCTGGATTCACACCATTTCAGCCGATGTGTATTTTTGTCAGGGGACCAGTATCTCAAACTCACACTCCATTTATTAGTCTCTCCTCTCCCACGGGAGCTATTCTGTGGGTGAAGCGGAGGAATTCACGCCAGGTCTCTAGCTCTCCCTGCTTCCCATCAGCAGAGTCCTTTTAAAGAGAAAAATCAGGCAACAACTGGTGACGTATGCACAAGCATTTCTGCCAGCATAGCTCTGCAAGGCAGGGATATGAAGAGGTGTGATCCTTCACTGCTGGAGCTGTGCTGGCAACAATCCCATGTGTTGATGTGGTTATACCAGTTAAAAAAAAAAAAAAAAAAAAAAAAGGAGGACGGGGCGGGACGGGGGGGTTAGGGTTTAACAAAGATAATATGTTGCGCTGTATGTTTGTGTCTGCACAAAGGCATATTTTTTCCTTTACATTCTGACAGTACAAAACACAGCTATGTCCAGATGAGGAAGCATTTGGTGAGTGTAACAGCCTTTGGTGTCCTATTTTGGGCAGGTGTTCAGAGTGTAGCCAAGACCTCAGATTTTTTGGAATAGATGAATGCAACACAGGTTTATCCCTTGACACATCTCAAAACAGCCTTCTGGGAAGACATGAGAAAGCAAGGTGAAACATGACTTTCAGAGGTCTAGTCACATGCATAAAATGAAAAGCAACTGCATTTTCAGACTGTGTTAGTCTCAAGAAAAAGCAAGCAGTAGGTCTTACTGGTGGGTATGGTGGATGGATGGAGACAGAGCCAATGAAGAAAGAAACAAACACATCTGAAAAATTCCGATTTCTGATCAAGGGAATATATTCATGGAACATGGCATGTGATATTTGCCCAGCTGAACACACATCAGCAGCAGGCAGCGCAACCCACAATCGCAAAGTGAGAGAAAGCTGTTGGCAGCGGCAGTCCATAAAAAGGACATAAATAATTTGAGTTCTTCTAAACAAGGTCAAGTTTTAGCTGCTGTTTCTCTTCCTTTATTTAACAGTCAAGGGAGATGGCTCAAAAATCATTCAGGGTGAGTTTTGTCCTGGCAAGTCTCAGAGCAAGGTAGAAGATTTGAAAAGAATGAGAGCCTACCTCTTCAGCACAAACTTTGCTGTTCACTAAATGTGAGCTGAGCCATGACCTCAGCAAGTCCTGGAAGATTAGCTTGCTGCATCCTCAAAGTAGTTTTCCTGACAGGAACTTGGTTGCTGACACCTTGAATTGTTTTAAGATGCTGCTGCAGTTTTCATGTCCTGCCTCACAACATGATGGGTCGGTCCCCTGGAGCACTGAAACATGTCATTTCTCCAACAGTACTGCCCCTTCCACTTCTTCGCACAAAAGGGGAAAAATATACAGCATTATCTACAGATAGGGACTAAAAGGGGGTTTATTTTTTAAATGATTCAAGGCAATTTAAATATCCCTCCATTTGTTGCTGCTGCTGGTACACGAGTGGTTGATTTGGGGTTTAGGTCAGGTGTGGCTGGAATATAATCATCAGCTCTTCAATACTATGGACATGCTTGGACATTTGCCTTTGCATCATCTTCATAGCACAAACAGCCTTGCCTTCCACAACTTAATGGAAATACAACGTGGCAAGGAAGTCAGAAAACGCCATGTAAAGAGAGCAGCCAAGATTATTATATTAGGATCTCTACTTTGTATTTTAACATGAAAACTCCTAGAAGCATCTGACATCGCAGAGTCCCTCTCCCAAAGCAAACGACTCCTGTTCTCATAATCCTTACTTCAGGTAAAGAAGCATCCAGGAAAAATAAACACAATGCTTAGTGCCTAGATCTTCATCACTCACCTTCAAGCCTCTATGCTCCTCTAGAAGACAGCACAGAGAGAACACCTATTCTTGCTTCTGGCCATTTCATATTGAAAATCCCCACAATTCCCCTCCAGCATGAAGACATCCATCAGAAGGAAAGTTATTTTAGATCTGACAGGCAGTCAGGGGCAGAGCAGGATTGTTACATAAAGCATCAGTGGGAGTAAACAGGAACATTACTTACAGACAGTAATGCTTCCATCTCGAGGGACCCTCACTGTACCACACAGGCTCTGGGATTCCTCTGAGTGGTTAAACACATAGATTGGCTTTTTGGAAGCTATTCGAGACTTCATACCACCTACCTGCCCTTTCTCCTGTATGGATTTTCCGTTTATGTGCACTTCTGCCAAAGCTATCTGTCTCCTTGCGTGGAATTTGCACTTAGCACATGAAGGTCTTTTCCATCTGCAGCCAAAGGATGGAGCAGCAGACACATCTTGGCTTCTAAGGAGCCCTTTACAATGGCTGGGTAAAGATTTCTTCACTTGAGTGCATTGTCCTATTGCAATGTCACATAACCATCACTGCTGTATTCCGGTTTGGAAGCACTTTGTACCCATTTGGCGTTTTTCTAACAAAACTGTGCAAGGATAAATGACCATTAGGACCCAATTATGACAATCTCTAAGACAAGAGACACCCCTACCAGCCAGCACTAATTCATGGATTGGTGGTTGTGACAGAGTGGACACAGGAGAAATTCTCTGCCCTTTGGCCAATTGAATTTTCAAGCTCCCTCATCACTCACAGCACAACCTCTCCTAACAGCAGCATGTGAAGGAACCACAACCCCACGTTGCCTTGCTGTCCAATGTGCTCACATACTGTGTCCCTGAGAACGCATGTATCATCTGGACAAACTCAAACCATGTTGCCAGAAAGGGACAGTGCGTGCTCCACAAACAGCCTCTCTAATTGACATTCCCTAAGTCAACCCTCCCAGCTGAAAACTGGGCTCCGTAGGAAGTAACCCACTTGCAGGACCTTAGGGAACACCAGGCTTCCTTCCCCTACAAAGCATTATTCTCTTGTTGGCTGACAGCACCTCTTTGTCTGGGCAGAAGAGCGGTGCAAACACTGAGCCTGGAAGCCAGCGCCCACTGCGGTCTTTAGAAGTGAATGCTGCTGCCATCGTCCAAACATACTCCATCCTCTTAACTCATGAACTAATGTATGGTTTTCTATCTCTTGTTTTCTGCCATGTATCATGGGTCACTATCGCCAAACAAAATCACTGTTGCAATTGCTGAAACTGGCTTTGTGTCCAGGCCTGCAGCTAAGAGTGTCTTCCTTACTGCCCTTTGGGGAAGTGTTATATAGCGTCTTGATGCTGCTCCCCAGCTCCTACTGACTTCAAAGGACAAGCACCTGACAAAATCCTCTCCTTTCCAAAACCTTATACACAGGATATGGCTGGGATGGAGTTAATTTTCTTCCTACTGGCCTGTATGGTGCTGTGGTTTAGATTTGTGATTTCATCAGTGTTGATGACACACCAATGTTCTAGCTCCTGCTGAACAGTGCTTGCAGAGCATTAAGACCTTCCTTTTTTCTCACTCTACACCCCCAGCAAGTAGGCTGGGGGTGGGCAAGAGGCTGGGAGGGAACACCAGTGGGACCAAAGGGAGGGTTGGTCTTTCCAAGGTAGCCCTTGCTCAGACTGGCTGGGCATCGGTCTGCTGATGGAAGGTGGTGAATGACTGCCTTTGCAGCACTTGTGGTGTCCTGTCCCCCACCCCTTTTTTCCTTCACTTATTAAACTGTCGTTATCTTGACCCAGGAGTTTTTCTCAGTTTTGCTCTTCCAATCCTCTCCCCCATCTCACTGGGGGATGGAGCAAGCAAGTGGCCAGGTGAGTATTTAGCTGCTGGTTGGGTCAACCCACCACACCCTAAAAACCCTCAAAGCACATTTTCAGGCTAATCTTTACTGGACTTAACTTTTTTTGTAATCACAGTTAAAACCACCCTGTACCAATCAAAAACTCTCTCTAGCTGTGTCTCAAATTGCTCTGCATTCTGATTTTCTTCAGATCTCACAGTCACTTCAGACTTTAGGACATACTCATTCAAATAAATGTAAGTAAAGCCATGTAGGGACCTAAGACGCATTGCACCTGTAAGGCATCACAACACTTTTCAGAAGCTTTCTAGACCTCAACCCTTGAAGTTTAGAAGGTAAAGCCGTGGATGTGGGGCAATGGCATTTGTGCTGGATTTGGATTCCCAAATCCTTCCCTCCTAGGAGTCAAGTCTCACTGAGACACTGGGGAAGCAGAGAAAGGAAAAAGCGACCTCAGTCCATCAGTTTTCTGTGTGGCTTTCAGCCATGCCCATCTCTGGATTTTGTTCTCAAGTGCTGAAACGTTTCAGGCTGTTCAGACAGGGAGAGCTGCGTTTTTGGAGGCTGTCCAAACCATCCATTAGGCTTCTCTTAGTGAATAAATTGTTCTGCTCGATTCATGGGCAACACTGTTGTCTCCTAAGGGAGTTAACCAGAAAGTAACCAGGACTAGCACATATGCTGCACAAGCGACTGGGACCAATTTGATCAATACTGAAACAAACAGCATGACTTTTGTTCCAATTGAAATATAACATAGTTGAGTCCTGAAAAGTAGCTTTGTAGAGGCAAGGAGAACGCTTCTGCAGGTATGCGACCACCCCTGAACCCCTCATTTCATACACAGTCTTCCCTATCATCCTTTGCAGCATTTCTTATCTTCAGTTTCTCCACCAGCTCGTCAGAGCCACCGGGTGACTGTTGCACACACTTTCTTTCCCCGCTCTTCTCTGCACATGTCAGCGACTAGCAAAATCTCAATGCTTAGACCCACTACAAGAGTTTCTGCACTTCCTAGAGCATCTTTCCATTGCAATACCACTACTGTGCTCCTCTGAGCCAGCTCTGGGACACCAGCACTTCACAGACCCACATCCCAGCTCCCTGGCTCTGAGACAAAAGAAGTGAAGCCTGCTCAGGCTCCCTCAGGAGCTGCTGCCTGACCAGCTTGAGTGCAGAGTGATCACCACAAACAGCTCCAGTTAACATCATTTTAACTCTCACAGTCATTCTTCATCACTGGAGGTATCAAATTGCACTGAGTTCCTGAGCAGGGTCCCCATCACTCTCTCCTCTTTCTTCTGTCTTGGCCTTGCACAGGGCCCTCTTCTGCCTGGTGGAATGCAACCCAAGTCTGTTGACACCTAACTGTGCCTGAAGAGTCTACAGCTCAGGATAACAACAAGCATTTCATTAGCAGTTCTCTCAAAGGCTACAATAACAATAATCAACATGACCAAAGCAGTTGACCTTGCAGAGTAGGCATCGTGTCTGCTTCTCCCTGGCTTGCCTGTGGAAGCATGAAGAGGTCCCTAACAGCCCAAGTTGAGGACATGCACATCTACAAGCCCTCACCCGTAGGAGCTACACCTGTAAGTGGAGCAGGAGAGAGTTTAGTCACCAGCATAAGAGCTAGTCATATTTCTACAAGTATTTGCGAGCACCTCAAAAGCCAATTTCACCTCAGTCAGGCAGATGCAGATTTTGAGGACCTCCGTTACGGTTATTCAAGGTACATTGTTTTCCCTCCAGAATAATCAAATGCATATATGGCCTGTCATCTGCAGTGCAAACACCACCCAAATGCTTCCAGTGCTGACAAATATATTCTTCCATCATTGCTCAATCGCTATTTGCTCAGTTTAGCTCCGCGTGCATTACAATAGCATTTAAAGACAGAGCCAGCCTTCAAAAGCTGATGAATCTGAAATTAACAACAGAGGCATTTTCGCTCTGAGGTCTGGATGAGAGCATAAAATAACTGAACTTTGTTCCTGTGGCTTATTACATCATCCGGCCCCTCTTTGACTGAAAATATTTCTATTCCTCATTCCAGCCCATCTGTTCTTCAGAAAATTCCTTCTCTCTATTTACTTGAAAAAACAACTAACTGGAGGCAAAGGCACTCCCCGCCCTGAGGAAAGTATGTTCATAATTAAGCAAACAGCATTGCATGTTTATTCCTGCTAGTGCATGTGCATGCATACACTCGTGTGTGCGCATGCCTTTTTTCAGTTACACTGTCAAAATTGGCCTAATATTTCACAGCAAAGGAGGTCATCTTGACCTGAAAAACACATCATTATTTCTAATTAGGAAATAAAGAAATAAAATTGTTGAACATACCTCTCTGCAGGGGAGCTGTGCTGTGAGGTGATGGGACTTTTCCCTGCTGTTGTGTTTTCTTTAGCTTTAATTTACTTTGGTGTGAAAACTGACCCCAGTGAAATTTGTGAGCCGGCAGGGAAAGGAAAAAGGGGGTTAGGACAATGGTGCAGCCCTCACCTTCCTGTGTGGGTTGGAAAAGGAATTTTGGGTCTTCCTTTCAGATGAAAAAGTGCACTCCTCCAACAGAGGTTCACCTTGTTCAGCACAAACTCACCTGCCTGTACTGTGTTCAAGCTGCCTCTGCTGCTGCACCTTTTCTTGCACTGGCAGGAGACCAAGCTGAAGTGGTACAAACACCTTCTATTGGTGCAACCCATGCCATCAGTACATGAATTATTTCCACCAAGACAGTTGAGCGCATCTCTAACAAGAGAGGTATTCTCCTCCTTCTGCTACCTATAATGGGGAAATGAAACATTCCCCTTTGTCTTATCCTTCCTTATTATAATTGCTTCTGGAAAAAACCCACTAATTTACCATTTGCCAGGACAGTGCCTTTAATGAGGTGGGTCTTGACTGAGTTCATGGCCTCAAGACACAACTTTAGCACACACAACAGCAGGAGCATGGAAAGAAAGCTTCATTGCACCCACCCCAGGAACAACGCCTGCATGCTTGCCAGGCCATTGGGACACAAATGCTCTGAAGAAATCCTAAATGACTCAGGGCTGAGCTCATTTGAAACAATTACTGCAAAACCACATGCGAAGGGGTGAAACCCCCTCTAATGACCGCACTGATGAATTCTCAGAAATTGTCGGCTGAGGGGAAATGCATTTGTACTGTTTGACAGATGGAAATCACTTGGGCAAGGCTGTCTGGTGGCAATTTTCTCCTCTGGCAGAGCAGGGAGGCAGAACAGACCTCCAGGATGTGACTCTGATACGGTGGGACCCAGCAGAGTGCACAAGCTCAGGCTCAGCGATTCACACCTTCCTTAGGAGCTGATTTATTTTTCCCAGGACAGAGGAGAGGCTGTAAAAGTTTGAACAGTGACACTCGATCAGTTTTTTTCTTTCAGCTATGTCTCCAAGCTAGACAAGAAATTCTACCACATGGGACACGACACACTGCACAACAGCCCAAAACTAGCAGGGGGTCTAAGTAGGGTTGTAGAAGATCATTCATACTTCATGCTCACTGTACCCTTGGTACCTGTTAACATCCTCAACATCTAACTAATTTGGTCTCTGATCCACTTAGATCTGTACCAGGACCATTAGTAGTTGTATTACAAGGAACTCCACTGATGAAAGTCTACTTTGCACTTGTGGTGTATCAAAAATTGCCTCTTTCTAGATAAAGGGTCTATTCATGTGCTTCTGGGTTGTAATTCACACTTGGTTACACTTGAAACAGAGATGTTTCAGTGCAACTACTGAAAAGATTATGGTATATAAGACTGTAAAAAACCTGAGCAGCAAACCACTGAAGTTTTGAAGCGCTTGAAGCCTGTATAGACATGGTACACAAAGAATGGGAAAGAAAACAGGGATTCAGAAAGGTGAGATCACTAGAGCTCTGAAAGGAAGGAAGTGCTCTCCTGGAGTATGCAACCCACAAGTCTGCACAAATACGAAGCAAAACCAGGTTCAAACTTAAACCCTTTCCAGCAATAAAAGGAAAAAGACTTATAACTTTCATATTCTGAATGAGGTCACTGAAATACAATAAGAGACAAGTATGTGCACCTTCAAGCCATCGTGCACCCATTTTTTCCCAGTTAGAACTACTGAGCAAATCCCACCCAAACTCTTGGAGAATCACAGGGTGCAGAAGACATGCTTCTGCACAAATATACCTTTTGCCACATTTTGCCAGCCTGACTGTGAAAGGGGCACTTACCCGTTCACTTGGCACTTCATTAGCTGCCGTGCAAAGCCCTAAGGACTGCTGCAAAGACAACCTGCAAGAGTCCAGCTTGACATAAGTGCTAGTGACAATGTTATCTAGTTGGATCGCTCATCTGTGACACACGTTTCCAAAGTGCAGAAAGAAAACCCACACTACTGGCTTTTAGAGAAAAAGAAAAACACACACCAAGCAATATGTTTTAAGTCTGCATTCATGTTGAGAATGAAATGGGTTCATCATGTCCTGCTTTATCCACAGGGGTACAAAATGCAAGTGGTTTGCCTTTCTTCTCTTACCTCTTTTTGACATTGTCAGAAGACTCCATTATGCCCGAGGAATACATCAGGCAGATAGCTACACTCAATCCATTTAGCTCCATAAAGCAAAGCAGCCATACTCACAACAAATTTCATTTCCCATACAGAATGACACAGATCACACAGATCTTGCAAAGTGTATTATTTCTGAGAACAGCGTGTAAAGAAAGTACTTGCCTGCAATCTGTAGGCACCACAGGTAAAGGCAGCAGCCTTGTTTTTGTTTCACAGCAATTTATTGGCACAAAAGATCTAAGAACTGGGCCTTTAAATTTTAAGATCTCCTGATATATCCAGATTCCAGATAAAATTATTTGCATATAGAAGTTATTGTCCTTTCCTACTGCAATCCATAGGAATACTGCCCTTGACTTCAACATGAGCAAACCAATCTGGTAGTCAAGGAAGATGCTTTTCTACAGATACAACTTACATGTGCAAAATATGCTTCTGTTTCCTTGAGCCTGAAGTCTCTAACCCCTTCCTGACTTGTGGCATCAAAGTATTACGCTGATTTGCCCGATTTGTCTTCCCAATTCACTACACCTTTCTGGAGGGTAACCTGCTCTATGCAATATCCCCTCCAACTTCCAGCACAGCACCTCTCTGGACTGATCATGTAGCCCAGACCAGAAGTAAGTAATGCACAGCAAGAGAGGGTATTTTCTTCCTGCTTGTCTGTAGCTTCATCTTTCTATTTGCCTCTGGACAGTGTTACTAAACACTGACATTTTTTTTCAAGCTTAGCCAGAATGGCCACAACTGATTTCCTGATGTCTTGGAACCCACCCAAACCATCCATTAGCCATGAGTTCACAGACTGCCACATCTTCCAAAATGCTCATGGGCAACACTATTGTTTCTAAAAAGATGTTAATTTCAGGTAAATGAAAATAAGATTTACTGCTTGGGACAGTTTGCATGTAGTAAATAACTCAGAATTTATGAATTGTCATCCGCAGGACTCCATTCATCTGCAGCAATAAGGGGCCCTTGGGCCACTCAGCGCGGTAACTCTCCATTAAATCACTATTATTTATGTGCATTGCTGTAGGAGGCCTGGATGTGGATCATGTCTCCATGGTGCTAGGCACTAACCAAGCACTATGTCAGGTCATCACAGTCACGTTATCCTGATAGTGCTGGTTGACATGGCCCTGAGTTGGAACTCCTACCAGCATCTCCTCCTACACCTCCTGTGCCATCTGCTTCATTAGCAGGTGATGTAGAGCATTTGTGAGCCAGACACGTAGCTCATTCTGGGGAAGGGGCTGGTAAGAGACTCTCAGTTCCTAGTCACAAGTTTAAAGTCCTTGGCATGGTGATCACCAAGGCACACCAAGGCCAGAATGGAGCCCCAGAGAGGTACTGCTATGCAAGACCTTCCCTCCCTGCTGCTCCCTCCCACTAGCTGCTTTGGGCTCTTCAAGACCAGGCTTGTTGCTATCCAGCAGAAAACATGGCACTTGAATTCAGAGACCTGCTCTTCCCTCTCGGCACAGAGCCTCTGGCCTTGCTCCCAGACTCCACAGTCTTCTCAGCAGCATCAGTCCTGAGCATCAAGAGGTCCCTACCATCCGCACTAACACGGATCTGCAGAGGCTCCTTCCTACCATTATTTTCTGTGTTTCCACTACTGCTGAATTCTCTCCAACCACACAGAGCCTGTAATATTGCATTGCCAAACATGGGGTGGGTTTCTCGCCCATAGATAGCTTGCCAGACCCTCATGATTCACCATGCTTAACTGTTGTCTACAGCGCATGTCCCAAGTACACCTTGCAGCAAGGGTTAGTAGCAGCACATCTCAGGCTTGATGTTAAACCAGAGCCTTAGGGTTTTGCTGCTTCAGATCCCTTGGTTTGTCCAAGACCTACAATCTTTTAGCAGTTTCACACACAACTTCCAGAAATATACTCTTAATAACACTGCTGCAAAATGAGCTCAAGGGACCGAACGTAATAAATGACCGAGCCACCATCACTCCCAATGTGTGCAGCCCATGAAGCTGAGCCAACTGCTTCTCAACACTCTGAGCAGAGCTGACCCTTCAGAAGGTCTCCACCCTAGGACCTGCTGGTAGTGTATGGTGGAGGGGAAAACTTTACTTCATGCTTGTGGGTTTTTACATCACGGTCAAAAAACCCCTCTGACTCCCCATCTGTTTTTCAGTATAAGGCACTGATTTTCTGTGGCAAGGGGAGGTGTTAATATGGGACAGAGACATCCCTATGAAACAAAAGCTGATTACAATTACCTGGTATCGTGTCATATTAAAGACTGTTACCACCAATAGCTCATACAGATCAGGGTTGATCACAGTCTGGTGTTTCTCTCTTTGCCCCCTTCCTAGAGGCTTCAAACCCAACTCAAACATACAGATATTTACATGGTGGGTGAATAACCACTCAAACAATATGAAAATCGCCACAAGTGAAAGTACTCTGAGCCAGCAGTGGGAAAAAAGCTTTTACCAAAACCACACAAAACGGAGAATGCAGGAAAGAAGCAGTGCCAGGGTGGCTAGCAGCATCTGTGTTAAAATGGTACCCTCAGATGCACAAGTGGGTTGAAATCTTCCCTGCAGTTACACCCAATAAGGAGACCTGTCTGCATGCAAAGGCCACCTGCTACCAGTTGCGCTGCACTGGGGACAGCAGTGGTGCAAATTTCATCAAGGCTCGATTCAGACAAAATAGAAACCCATCAAAAAATAAGGTTATTGAATTGAATTCACATTCTTTTCCTGAGGTTGACAAGGTTTAAATAGCAGATTGATTCTGCCACAGACTTTGCACACAGAGCTATGGACAATGCTAGAATTTCACTCATTTTCTGGATGTTATTTGTGGTAGCCCCAACATAATAATAAACTTTCAGAGCCATCCAGTGTCTAATTGTAAAAATAGTTTCACAGTTAATTTGTAAGAAAAAAATAGGTGATTTCAAATAATCTTTTAAAGCTGAAATTCAATCTCACAGACCAAAAGTCCCAAATATCCAGAGTTACCTAGAAGGAAACATCGAGAAGAAAAGCACGCTTGAGCAACTCACCTGCAAAATGCTGGGGTTTTCTCCATCAGCTGCAGTAAGTACTGGCCCCAGCACAGGATCCACTTCAGGAACAGAAGAGTTGAGCATCACGCAGCAACCAGAGCAAAACCAGCAATCCTTGGAGGAGCTGCCAGGCTGGTACTTGGAAGATCTGGGTTTCCCTTCCACCGCTAGTGCTGCCGTTCCTGTGTGCTCTCAGCCAGCCACACAGTTAGCACTTCTGTTGAAAAAGAAAGGAAAAAATTCACATCTCACTGGTCGTCTTGCCTGGTAAGAGTGCAAGTCCCTTGGAGCAGGGCTATCTTTCCCCTTGTGCTCTGCCCAGCCTGGATGGGCACTGTCAGCCAGAGTCTCAAAACACAAATGCTGATGAGCAGTGGTATATACATGTGTAGACAGAGACACAGAAGGGAACCCCCCTGCCAAACATGTCTGTGTTTCCTTGGCAGGAATGAAAGAGTATGATTATGAGTTCAGGCTCAGATGTATTAATAAAATGCCAAAAGGAAGCCCAGCTACTAAAACACCTTTTTGGAGACGCCACTAATCTCAAGTCTCCTAATTTACACACATCCATGTTCCTGCTCCCTGCGAGAGCAGTCACAGACTTTGCTTTTAAGCCCTCGGCAAGTTTCACATTGCACCAGAATGATATATTTTGTACCCATTATTACAGGCATTTAACTTCAAAATCCTGGTCAAAAAAAATGCATCTAACCAGTCCTACAGATTTAACAAACCTCCAAACAAAGGCCAGGCAAGTTACTGTTTTTCACACACAGTAAGGTGCTGCCTTTCCCAGCCATTTCCCAGCCATTCCAGGGCACCACAAATCCCAACTATCGGGCAACTAGCTGGTAGCAGCCATACAACACAAGGGGCCCCTGGCTTCGAGGAAACCATTGCTTTGTTAGGGCAGCTTGAATAGAAATTTTGGGCAGGATCATAATGCCTTGCAGTATCTCTCAGGCGGATGAGAAGCGAATCCCTGGGACAGGTTTTAGGGCCTGCGTTTGCCAAGGGGGCCTCTAATACACCTGCCTTTCAGCCAGCACCTCTTCAGAGACTCAGAGGTCTTGGCTACTACACTTTCATGGTGGCTGCAAACTGACTGAAGAAGCCTAGGCTAACGAGGCTTTCCCCAGGGAGGGCGAAGGTGCTTACAGGCACTTGTTGGCCAGCAGACACAGCAGCACAGCACTGAGATACAGGAGCTGAAAACAGCTTCTGCCATATACCCAGCAAGCTCACAACAGTTTTTCCTCTTTGGCAGCTCTTACTAAAATATTAATGATCTCTGATCAGTCCCATTCTGCTTCTACATTGGGATTAAACCCCCGAGATGTGCAGAATCCATGAAAATCACATTGAGAAACTCAGGAGGCCGTATCACACCCATTGACTGAAAGGCCCAGAATCACTGAGAGCTCTCGCTCAAGGGCCATGAGCTACCAGTGACTCACTGGGGTTTCTATCACAGCAGTCTTGATCAATTGATTTACTATAACAAAGGATCTTGTGTTTAATCACATTTAACATGGGCCAAAGTCTTCCCTGCATGTGTTTCAACACATACATTTCACATTCAGGTCCAACAACTGCAGCTAAGAAGAGTAAGTGTTCTGCAAAAATCCAATTACTTAAAATTTACAGGAGTGAAAAGCCTGTGCTGGCATGATCACCTCTACATTTGGTCTCTAGTAAGCTGACCTTGTGAGCTTTTCAAGCCCTCTCCCAGCTGGAAGTAATGCAACACAGGTTGTGTTTTCCAGGGGACTGGTTGTACCCACAGCACCTGTCTGCAGGGTCTCCAGCCCAGTCCACTCTGAAGTACCAGCGGAGGACATGGGGTTCCTCCTGAAGTGAGACCATATAGGCTATGAATGCCTTTCTGAAATGTTTTCATGCAAGCAGCTCCTCTGCCCTGCTTAGCTGTCCCCTCTGAAGATACGCTTAAAATGACAGCCACCTACATTTATGCCTACCCAGTCTATATCACCATGGGCTGTCATGTACTTCTCCTTCAGGTTCCTCTGCAGGTCCCGAACAGTTCTGCAACATTTGTCCCTAGGAATCGCAAACCAACCTCATGCCTACACAGCTGCTACTCTCAGCTGGTATCATGGCTCAGGGGTGCCCAAACACCAACGTGTTCCTCCAGAAGTGCCTGACTAGAGGCTTTTTGTTAGAAACTTCCCCTTGCTCTGCCAACCTCCTTACTCATTCCCAGATTGCCTTTCTCCACTATCCCCATATTCTTCTCCCTCTCTCCACCCCATCTTGTTTCCCTTTCCAAGGACCTTTTCTTTGGAAATGACACAATTTCCCTTTGGGGGATATTAGCAAGCGGGGTTTGGCCATTGTGCCTGGGATCTCTCGGCAAGGACCAGTAGGTGGGGAAAAGAAATAATATACAGCTACTTGTACTCAATGGCCCCTCTGTGTGTGTGCTCCTCATGTGGGCGGTGGTTAGTCACGCTGCCTTCAGCGCCACGGCTCTATCGCTGAAGTATCACGCCCTTTGTTAAACACATGGCTGCAGCCATGTAGTCTTCATGTCCTACAGAAGCATGCTAGCGCCCATGTGAAGGTAGTGCTTGCCAGCCCTGCAGCACACACAGACAGCCCCCTGGGGTCTTCAGGGAAAAAAAAAAAAAAAAAATACTGCCAAAACCTGTTCCTTTTCTTATTGCAGCACTTCAAAGAAATAAATACAGAGCAAATGAGACTAGCTGAAGCCATCGGGAAAGGAAATATGCAAGGTGAGCGTAGAGAGACTCGTTGCAAGACCATATGGAGAGCTAAAGGAAAAATGCCTTGTTGGCATCCCAGGGGATCACAGCCGTCAGAGCAGCACTGGACTCGGGGGAAGAGCACACTTCAACAGCCTTGAGGAAAGGGATGGATGGTGGTGAGCAAAGGGTTCATTTCCTTCCCAAACCCAAATTTTTAGGATTCATTACCATAGTAATGTGTCAGGCCACCTCTCCAGGTCAAGGTTTTTCATCCTTTCTCCTGGGAAACCATTCCTTGTATCAACAATGCTCAAGGCCATGTCTCCATCTGGCATAAATTCCCACAGTTTTCAGTGAAGCTACAACAACTGCCACCAGCAGATCCACTCAGCTCACCCTTAAACTTTTCTTAACTTCCACTGCTGCCTCTTACGTTAAAGTCCCTTTGGGCTACAGCTCCTCTTCCTTCTAAGTGGCTTGCCCCTTCAAATGCCTGGAAGAACACTCAACTTTTCACTGTTTTAGCAAGGAAAATTTAACTGTTGTAGCCGCTCCTTCAATCTATCCCACTCTCACACATTCAATCTGGTATGGAACCTCCTGCTCCTACACATTTTCGAACACTTATGTGAAGCAAGCAGAAACACCAAGACTTCTGAGGTGGGACTGGGTCTGGCACAGGATGTGGTCAAAGAAACCAGTGGATTAACAGCCATTAGGGAACCTCAGCCAGGCTTCAAACAAAACCCAGTATTTCCTGCGTGGCTGAGGAGCACATGCCTGAGAGACAGTGCCCCTTTATGTGCTCCCAGACGCACTGTGTGCGCTTGGGTCTCAAGAGTCCAATAAGCTTCATTCAGCAAGAGCAAAAAATAGACAAAGATGAAATCAAATATCATGACATTTTCTCAGTGTTTCTAGTCAAACAGAAAATTAAACAGGCTAAGTATTATTGCCAGAATGTTAATTTATGCACCGCTTTGGGGAAGCAGACTCAGGCACACACAGAAGGTCAGGTTTAATGCTGTTACTAGCTATCCCTCTCCTTCCTCCTAGAAATCCTCATGGAGCTACTTCCCAATCAAAGCGGGACTATTTAACATGGGGAAGAGCTGGATGAAGGGCTGGAGCTTTATATGGAAGAGGAAAGCGGGGACATTTCAAATCACTTGGTAACAGGCAGACTGGGAGGGCACCATCTACCCCCAAATCATCTCAACCTCTGCTCATTCATGCAACGGCTTCTGCATATAACAGTGTTGTGGATACACTATTTGGTGGATTTGGGGGTTTTTGTTACAACACAGTGACACTAACACCTATTATCCTGTGCCCATGAAATGGCTAGTGGGAGAGTTTACCCTCTTCAAATATCAAAGGTTGAATTAATAAATAAAACACCGATTCTGAATCAAAGTTTTAATAATGTGAGTTAAAGGAGTAGACATATTTCTACATTGTGCTCATTAAAGCACTGTGAGGGAGGGTAGGAGAGGTGGCTTAAAGACAGTAGCTTACAAATGACAAAAAATTTCTAAGTATGACCCTTGTCCTAGACTTCTTGAAATCAGGTTTTGTGCCATATCTGTACATTGATGTGTATGTGGAAATTGCAGACATCCTTTGGGCTCGAAGTCTCCTCCTGTGAATCAAACACCCTGTTTTCATACAATGCAGAACACAGCTGGCAATGTAAAACTAGTGCTGGCTGCTCTGGCAATACACGTAGAGGAGAGCTGGGCATAGAAAGGAAGGGAATTTGGAAACAGAGCCAAATCGTCCATCTCCACAGGAACAAAACACCAGCTGCAGCTGTGAAAATAGATCTCCAAACCCTCCAGCATCATTAGAGGAAGAGGGAACCCTCATTCCCTGAAATCACACCGCACAGAGTGCCTGACCACAGTCTTACCAGCTTACTGTGGACAACAGCTGATGTGCAGGTTCCCCACTGAGCTGCTGTAGTTCTGTACTGATTTGGGGTCATCTTTTTGAGTTGTCTGGCAAGTGAAGGAGCTGGATAGGAAAAATGCACTGACTGCAGATGAAATGTGAACCTGAAACACTTGCTGGAATGAGCACTCATTATATTCACAGTCTCGCAAAAGAATTGAACACTGTAATGATTTTTTACAAGTTTGAGTGAACAGATGCATTATGAACACCTCACAAAATCCCTCTCCTGAATTCATATTTACCAGGCCTTGGAACTGCCTCTTTCTTGGAAGATCAAACATCCTGACTCCTTCCAACTAACTAAATGGATTTCCTGGTGAATAAATTGTAGTTGTCACCTAATCAGAAGGTGCATTTTAATAAGATGTTGGCTTTCCAGTGTTGAAGTATCTGATTTGCACAGTGTTTTGGTTAGACTACATACCCTGTTCAGGACTCAAGTCTAGTTTGTTAACAAAGAAGTTAACGGCTCACTGGAAAAATTTATGCCAGCGATTCAAACCCCCATTTCAGTTTTTCTGCTTCTCCCTTCATATCCTTATTAGGGTCTTCCTGTTTTTTCTTTCTTCTGAGAACAGTGAAAACTCAGCACGTCACCAACATTCCTTGTGTCTTTTTGGATACTATCAACTGTTTGTGGCCATACCAAGAAGCTTGGTGTCCCTCAACTTTATCTCAAGCCCTTTTTCAAATCAGATGTAAATGCTGAAAGCTTCATCAAAATGCCTAACAGCTAGTGTTTCCAGAATAATGGTGCCAGAAAAAAATCCAAATACAATGAGCAAAAGAAGCAACAATTATTTCTAAAGTCATTCACTGGAAAGGACTCAAGTTGTCCTGATATGTCCCAGAGCTGTCAGCAGTGTCAGTACTTTGTCAGTACTGCAGGTGATGGATCAAGTCCAACCAGGTAGAGAAACTGATCACTTTACTGAAAGACCCTTCATTTACTTTTTAAAAACAGTAATGTGCCGATCCAGCCATTCACAGTTTTCAGTGATTTTAGTAGCAATGGGACCAAAGTGTAGAAGGTAACCACGGGAGAGGTGACAATCTGGACTGAAACAATCAGTGGGCCTCTTGGGATGGTGGGCCTCTTGGGAACAATCTCTCATGTTCTTCCCTGGCAACCTCTGAATCTCGTATTCTTCCCTGAAGATCTCTCATATTCTTCCCTGAAGCAACCCCACCTCATAATTCATATCACTTCTACCAGTGAAATAATTATGCCTAAATAGCCTGTGTTACTATGCATGGGAGTGACCAAGCCCTGAGATGCATTTGGTCACATTGCATTCATTCCCTAGAGGAATTTAGAGGGATGCAGTTCCTTGCCAGGAGCTTTTTAGGGGTATCACAAACCATGCACCAACTGCTTACTCAAAGCCAGTGTCACAGTAAGAAAATATTACCAAAGTCTTGCAGTACAAGTCAGTAACACATTGAAGTCACTAAGGGTGACACTTGCACTTCTGCTCTAGGTACCAGCTCTGCAGAGCATTACTCCCAGTTTAAGCAGGAAGACATTAGAGTTGGAGCTGGGCTTTCCAGGTTTCTTGTGAGGAAGTCTCCGTGCATGCAACAAGAGGCCAGTTATATGAGGCGTGATACTAGGCCTAAAAGTGAACATTAAGCAAAAGAGGCTGAGGGCATACTGAGGGAAAGGAGACCCAACTAGAAGAACTCTGCTGAAGTTGCAAAGGCCGTAGAAAAGGCCATGAAAGACACTAGATTGCTTGCATGGCCAAGAGGTCAATCATACAAAGTGTATGTCTTCAGTAAGATTTTCAGAAGTGGACTTTTTGAAAAGGGAAGTAAATAGTCTCTCTCTCTTCCACTTAGATGTCTTTTCCCCCAAACCAATATGAACATAATATGGCTAAGCCTTCTAGCTCTCTGTCAAACAGTTGAGATGGGTCAGCAGGGACATAAACAGAACACTTAAGTCCCTCTGTTACAGAAAAGCAGGCTAGTAAATTGTTCTCAAAAAGGACAAACTTGGAGTGATTTTGGTTTTGGTGGTTTTTTTGTGGTTTGATTGGGGGTTTTTTCAGGTTAAGTGGGGTTAACGTTTGGATGAGAAGCACATTCCAGTGCTATTTCACCACTGAAATGGAGCCATCCGTGGGGTGGAGTCCTGCAGCTGCTGGTAGCACACATGTATTTTGTTCAATATCCAAAGAAAGATTTATGCAAGTTATCAAACAACAACTGAGGACACATCATAATTTGGGTAGGACGCTGAGGTGAAACATTATTGTTCTTGCTATATGCACCAAGGAAATCAAAGGGCTTCTGCATTGCCTGAGAACTGATATTTTTTTCAGTCATATTGATTGTAAGTGGGAAAGACATCTCCCCCATCACAAAGACAGCAGGGTGACGGTACTGATGCAGAGGGAACAGCTCCCTGCAGCAGCAATCTGTCCTGCCACTCCTGTCCTTCACTTGCATGCCTCTTCAAGGACCATGGGCTCACTGGGTGCCAACATGAGAGATCCTGACTGCAGATCAAGAAGCTCTGAGAAACATCAACACGTGCTGATATTCAACTGGCAGCAACTAAGTCAAGAGAGATGCCCCTTCCCTTCACATCCCCCAAGTGATGACTGAAGAGCTGATAGCTGTACAGTGCTATTGAACACACATAGCAAGATGCCAGCTATTAATTTCTCACATTCTTTCCCCAACCTCCCCTCTTCTCACACCTTGCCAGCTCACTTTGTCCTTCCTCACAGCAGGCTAAAGCCACTTCATATCCTGCTGGCTTTATTCCAGCTGTCTTGACACAACACAGTTTCTCCTATTTCTAATCATGCATTTCCTGGCATGATCCCCATTGGAAACCTCCAGTTCTGATAACATTCGATGACCTTTCATTTATTATTTCCCCACGACACTCTTCAGTCCCTGATAGGTTCTAAAATTGGGATTTGCCTTCCTGGAAAGCCAGACACTCGGAGTGAATGACTCATGAGCCTTGGCATGCAGCTCCAACAGCCCAGGACACAAAGGCAGTACCTTCCCCCACACGCAGTGGATCTAACAGTAGGAAGCATTATTTTGCAGGGCTGTGCTCAGTGATTTCCTAGAAAAGCAACAAAAATGCCACATGTGTTTGTGTTTCCATGTGAATTCAGCACAAGGAAATCCACACAGGCCACATGCGGTTTAGAAATTGTAGGTGTTGCGAGCCTCGTGTCTGCATAATGTCTTGCCATTGGTATGCAGTAAACATTCCACGTCTTTAGGGGAAACTCCCACATAGCCAGGAGAAGGAGGATTTTTAAAACCCAAGATCCTAACTTCAGCACAAAGGCACGAGCGGACAATAAATTTTACATCTGCAGAGGAAGCATCCAATTTCACTCGATTATTTTGATACGCTACTTTAGTGAAGCAATTGTGCAAGAGCAATCATAGATGAACCAAAAAAAAGCTTGGCAACATACAAACTCTGAAGAGAGAAAGATGCCTTAGAGTTAAGGCTCTGCCAATGACCAGGTCACACTGCAGAAGTCAACAAGGCCAGATTTCTACCCAGTTTACAGCTCACAATCAGAGCCTTGTTCAGAAAGAAAAATCACCTCTTATCTCACTACCAAAAAAGTCAATGGATATACCAGAGCACTCAGCTTGGAGCAAGATACTAAGCAGTTGCAAAATCATATTCTCCCTGTTGGAAGGATCCTGACGGGTACTACCTCTGGGATAAATTTTTGCCTGTCACATGGGATCATGACCATGTGTGTTTCTTTGTCCCTCTGCATCCCCCTCTGAGACGAGGACAGATGTCCCAATATTGCTTCCCCCTCCCCCCCCCGGCCCTACTTTATATTTGATTTTAAGTGAACATTTTCTAAATTTAAAAAAAACCAAAACAAACTGGCCCAAAACAGAGACTACTTGAATCTGAAAGACAAAGAACGTGGAAAGTGTTTGAACCAAAGCAAGAATGTCTCCACTGAATCAACCCAAATGTTCCCTTAGATTCTCTGCTGAAGAAAAACTCAGATTTTGATTCAACTCTGAATCAAGATTGAATATTTAACATGACCTCAAACATGCTAGAGAAAAAAAAGAAACAAATGAAAGCTTTTCCCAGCAGAACCACCTGCTTCTTGCAGTAAAGTGGCCAGTGTCCTTTTTGGGAAATAAACGTACAGCATGCTCCCCAGCTTCAAGTCGCAAACATCATGTATATATAGAAACTTCTGCACATCAGCACACAGCCTATATACAGGCCAACACCTAAGCAGCACACACCTCATCCTCCATCTATCCATCCACTCCCAAAGGGCAGAACAACTGTAGAAGCTATAGGAGCTTTACAGTGGCTCCGAAGCCACTAGAGACCAGGGAGGTGTCAGAGCTCCTCCAGCTTCCCCACACATACAGACAACCCAGACATTTGGGGCTAGAGAGAACAAGCGACCATAGAAGTTTCCACTACAGTATTACTGGGGAAAAAGGCACGCATGATTCAACACACCTCTGAAGGAGGAGTCATATGGAGAAACATTATTTGAGGAATGAAAAAAAAAAAAAAAAGAGCCATGAGGTCATTTATATTGATTCCTGGCTGAACCTTGTAGATTAATTATGGGGGGGAAAAATAGGTATTGACAGCTCGATGTTGACTCTAAGGCGGTTATTAGAACAAAGCAGGCTGAGTGTGATCTTTAGAGGAAATAGCTTCTGATAGGGTCCTGGTGCTACGTTTCTTAGGTAACTGGACTCCAGCCAAACCATCTGGCTCTTCTGCATTTCATTCTAACAAAGAGGACTTCACAAAGACTGGAAGAAAATCCTGTACGCAAGAAATGTAAGAATCGTGCTCTGAAATGTGCCATTCCAGGAGACATTTGATATATTTTAGAAGGTTTTAGAGTTAGAGGAAAGAAGGTAGGGAAATAAAAAAAAAAAATACTGAAAAAAATGCTTATATCTGAGAAAAAAGCAGGACAGCCCCTGCATTGTGATGCTGTGGGGTTTTGCATTATTTGATCCTATGTAGGAAACAAGCATCTTGCTACTGGAATGGAAAGCCTCTTTCTCCTAGGGCAGAAGAGACTAGCAGTCTCAGGGTCAGTTCCCAAGACAGCGTCTTGGCTAAGTTTAGAAGAGACCAGCTCAAGAGGTTAGCTCACCTGCCTTCTTTCCATCAAAACTAATGAAGAGCTTTTTAAACCTGAACACAGTGATGGTTTCCTCTGCTGTAGACACCCAAATGAAATGGCCCCAACCCGAATCACAGCCTGCTCAACTGCAGCCTGTTCAGCCACCAGGGAAAACCACAGGTCCTCCTCAATGTCCCAGTACCTCCTTCCACTTGATCCACTGCCTTTAATCTCAGTAGCTAAGCAAAATTGAATTCATAGAGATGTTCATTGTGGGGAGCAATAATATAACTGCGTCCTTAGCATCTCATTTGTAGCAGTGTCAGCACACACGGACTCTGAGTCTGCCATGACAAACCTGTGTTGAGCTGTCAACCACAGACATTTGGCAGGGAAAAGGGATAATTAGGGTTCTCAGCAGATGCTCCTAATCTGCTGTCCAAGGCAGGTGGGAGCTTATTGACAAATTCCTTGAGTTCCACTGGGTGTCAGAGGAGTTTCTCCCTGTCTCAGGCCAGCCAAGTGCTCTGTCATGTCCTGCATAGCTAAGTAACATGATGGTTCTCCTCTTCACCAGCCAGGCACAGGAACAAACAATGATGGGACACAGCAGAGAGACTGACCTTTGCCATCCTGTGATATCTCATTTCTCTGTCAAGGCCCATCTGTTTTCATTCAGGTTCCTATCTACACTGGATTTGTGGGAGCTGTTCCCATGCAGAGAACAACCCTGGCTTTTTGAAGTGACCCACGACAGCCATTGTGCAAGGCAGTAGGGCCTGTCCCCAAAAGGACAGGTAGGAGTCTGCAGGACAGAGATGGCAGGACAGAGTCTGCATGCTCCAAGGGAGCCACAGAGTTTGTCCTGCAGATGAAGGTGTAGAGCCTCTCTGGGTCCCAATCCAGGAGCATTAGAGATCTCCCAGCTGTGTATATGTGTATGCAAATATAAACAATCATAACACTATGAAATAGCACCTTTCATACTTAATAGTTATTCTCAGTACTTTCAGTTTTCATCGTCTTGGGAATCTTTCACTGAACTGTGGACTCCCAGTGTTATGCCAATGGGTTGGGTTAAGTAAACAGCTCTGACCCAATCGTCAAGCTTCCCTTTGCTTTTCTACTCTTCCAGCCTCCCAGCAACATCAGGGATTACCCTCTGCTCCCAGCTGTTCAGACAGCTAGACAAAGTGCCCTGCCAGCATCCAGCACCCTCTGCGTGAGCAGGAATGGCAAACTGCCATAATCAAAAGAGATGCAAGACCGATAGAACACATTAGAGCTAAAGACAACGAACACTTAGCTACGGGGTTGTGTTCCTCCAGTGCCTCAGGCAGCTCTGCACTAGCACTGCCTAAGTAGAGCCATAGAAACATGCATCACCACCTCTTCTCTCCTTCCCACATCCCAGCTCCTCACTTGGTTTTGATCTCAGCAAAAACAACTCCTTTACTGCTCACTTTCATCATGAACTCTGCAAGGAACTGAATTTCTTCCACCTCACCTGGAGTGAGGGTCAAAATCCAAAGGCAAAACTTTTTGCCTTATCCAGAAGCTTTTTCTCTGGAAGAGCGGTCCCAAAAGTGCTGGGAGAATCAACTTTTCATTTTGCACTGTTTCAGCTTTGGCTGTCCTAAAACTATCTTTTTCCTCAACTGAAAACGTGTATGAATATCAAAAGTCTTTCGTCTTAATGTAAATTACAGATGTACAGACTGAACCAATCTAACGGATCATTGGTGCCAAAAGGAGCTGGTCCCCTCACACATACTCCCGTTTACCATCTTTGCATGGCCCTGGTGTTCAGCAGACCCTGCACTGAACTGACACCCCAAGTACAGCAAACCTGCATCTGACTTGTTATCAAAGTGCATCTTCCCAGCTCAAGGTCTGCCAAGTGCCAGGACCTGTGCCAGGGAGGAGATGGGAAGAAACAGCTGGAAGCAGGGAGAGGATATAACCATTTGCTGCTCCCAGGAGGAAGAAATCAGCTTAGCTGCAGCATCTGAAATTCACCCTTGCAACTCTGGCTACCAAGGTGTGACTGAAATAAAGCAGAAGACAGTGAACAGAGCTGGAACTTATGCACCTCCTGGCTAGATGGTACAACACTTCCACTCCCCCTTGAAATCTCACTTTGTTCCCTCTCACCAAGTTTCTCTGAGAAATGGGGGGAGAAACTGCATTTCATATTATCGGTCATATCTCCCCTCCTGCTGCTAATGATTTGACTGCAGAAATTTTCAGAATGACCCAGGAAATGATTTTGCCAAATTTCTAATGGGTAGAAAGTATCAAAAGCCCCTTTGGCTGCATCACCATAACAGCCCATATATGCAGCCTGCCATAAAGAAATAACAGCAATTTTCATTGCACGGCTGTGATCAAAAGATGAGAGGGACCAACATCACATAACAGGCTCCTGAACTCAGCCAAAAATATAGGATACAGTAGCTGATTGTAGAAAACTGCTTTCTACAGATACTTCACAATGGCTTTCAAAATTATTTTGGTCCATGGTGGTTCAACCACCCTGAAACTATGCTGGTGATCTGCTTTGGAAGAGGTAGGTATAAGTGTCAATATGCTGCATCTTCACTCATATATCCTTAGATTTTAGGAAACAACTACCTATAGAAACAGCCTATTCTTTATGTGGAATGATACAAAAAAAAGTTATATAACTTCCACCCAACCAAATATCGTATATATCTGAAAGAATATATATTGACACACATAAAGCTCAAAGAACAAAGCATCCTACATGCTGTAAATCAGTTGGAATCAGTTTCTCCCTTTTCAGCTGGCTATCACACATCTCCTGGACATCCTGGTATCTGAGGACCAATGCCTCTTTGTTCTGAAGCAAGACCAGCCATGCACACATCAGCAAACTGTCCTCCCCACTTCTTGGGGGGCCACCTCCAAAGCCTCTGCTGTGGAGGGATTGTTCAAGCCAACAAAGGAAAGAGTGACAGAAAAGGGGATGAGAAAGCAGTGAAAGAAGCTATCTGTTAGACAACACCTGCCCCATGGCTGTAGACAGGTGAAGGACTGCTCACTTTGCACCTGCTGTTTGACCTCAGGAATAGGAACTCACAGGCCTAGGTTCCCTTATAATAAAGGTCCCACTTCATCTTTTGGAAAACTATGTCCAGACTATCTCATATGCTGCAGTGATTCACTGCATACTCTGCAAATGAACCTCAGCATGTATGGCAAGGAATCTACCTGTAAACCAAGAGAAGCTGGCTTTCACTGTGGTTGGGACTACCAGGGATCTGCAAACCTCTTGTGCTGAGAGGCTGCAAGCTGAGCAAGAGCTCAGCAAATGAAGCCAGGCTGGAAGAGGCTTGAGGCTAATGTGTGCCTGTGGCTCTCCGGGACACCTGGCTCTCAGGGATGTCTGCTTCTCCCAGCCTTGAGAAGGAAGCACATGGGCTGAAGCACAAGAAAAAAAACACACCAGGAAAGACTGCATGAGAAATAAAAGCAACCCTGGGGACAGCCCCCTGTTGGGTTTACCCTCGCATGACTGAATAAGACAGCTTTGTTTTCAATCATAGTGGGAGAGGTGTACATTCTGGAGCACTATGTCCCCACACTCCTGCCAAGCCATAGCCACCAGGTCCTGGCAACAGGACACAGCACCGAGTCGTTTCAGTTTGGTTGCCAACTTACAATGCAGCAAGGGAACCAGCTTCTCTCCTCAGCAGGGATTTGGATAAGTCACACTGAGCTTGTGTTAGGCATCTCAAAATTAAAGGTGGCAAACATGGCTATGCTGCACAGCCCAGGATGAACATCTGCCTGCAAAAATCACCTCTCTAATATTGCTCATTTTAGAACAAAATCTACTTGTGTTTCTCACAAGCCTGCCATTATCTCCATTTCCTTGTGTAAATTACAGGCAGGAGATACAACCAACACAGAGCTGAGGTTGTACCGAACTTTGCTCCCACGCAGGGTAGACGAGATTCCCACCACTGGGAACATCTGCTGTTATTTTGGAGTAGCTATAGAAATGTCTCTAATCTTTTCTGCACTGGTCACTTCAGACCAAGGTAAAGGCAGGGATTATGCAGAGAGCAAGGCTGGGTGGGAAGCACGTTGCTAGTCCAGATAGCAGGACACTGGTGCTGTTAGCAGGTAAGAATCTGCTTACTCTTTGTTCTTTTCGCTCCAAGACAGGATTTTGGTGCTAAGCCCAACTGAGCAGCAGCAAAGCAGTAGCAAAGTCCCTGGAGAGAGCCACCTGCCACACTCCAGCAGGAGTGAGTGACATCTCCTGCACGGGCTCAGCTGCACTGGCCAGAGATGGAAGGAGGCCAGTGCAGCTCTGGACCTTTTCTCAGTTCACTCAGTTATTCCTCTGAGCTTGGACCAAGGTCTAGGCCATGGACAAAGCTTTCAGTCCCCTTCTCCATCTCTTTTTGCATGGCCTTGCAGGGTAACGCAAGCCCCGCAGCTGCACACGTAACCCTGTACAGTTACATTGGCTGCTCTTATAGCTGCTTAGCTTTGCACCCAGCTGTGTTCATTGAGTTAGGAAGCAGCAGAGAGACCGTCTCTGAGTGGACACAGGAACCTGATCTACCTTTGTCCAGGTCAGGGCTGCCAACCAGCTGGGTCACGCAGGCTGCTGGGGGCCCCCACACTAAACTGTCCCCAGAACCTGCTGTGGATGTGCCATCAAAGACAGATAGGCAAAGAAATCTCCTATTTTAAACAAAACCACAATTCAACAAACGCACTGAAATACTTTTGTTAAACATTGAATAGAAAAAGAAGGTTTTGAAATGCCTATTTTGACAGTTTTGAAGTAATGAGTCACCAGGAATGCTTCGGGGTATTTATAAAAATCTTTGTTTAAATAAAGCGTATAAATAGAGTTAAGGTTTTTATTTAAAGTGAAGACGGGGGGTTGGGATCTGCAAGTTCTTGTTTGGTTGTTGTTGGGTGGAATTTGGGGGAGGAAATTTTGAGTTTGTATCCAGGTTCAGGAAAAAGAGAGAGGGAAAGAGACACCAACTCTTAAAATTTTCCACAGACCAAAACCACTATCCCTGAGCATCTCTACTCACCACCTCCATTGCTTATATTTCCCCATCAAAACTGTCATGTATCAAGCAAGCTTATGTCTGCAGTCACCTAATTAAGGTTGCAGAGGCCTGGGTTTAAGGAGAAAAAAAAAAAAAAAACAAAAACCAACCCACAACACGCTAAAAGTTAAAAGCAATGAAACCCCCAATGGGAACAGAGTGTGGAAAATTCAACCTCAAGCTGGCCAAGAGCTTTCCCCTCCGTGTAACATTTCTGGAGCAGACGAGCCAGTAAACAGCATACCAAGCTGATGCACACCAGATGACAGAAACCTGCGAGGAGAAAAACTCTCCCAGCCCTTGCCTGCAGGGACATCGGAGCAGGGAACATGGGCAGGTTTTGGTCCTGTGAACTGTTTTAGTCGGACCAGCTTTTGGTCCTGCCATTGCCTGCTTTGCTGAGAGGTGATGCTGGGTTACTGCCCGCAGCCTGCCTGCCGGAGGCCTGGGAGAGGAGAGGGACAAGCCACCCTCTCCTGCTGTGAGGACAGTGGCAGCATATTAAGATGCAGCAGAGCCCATAGCTACGCTTGGCCTTCAGCTTCTTTCCTTTGCAGTCTGATACTTCAGCCTGAAGCCACTGACAAGACTTTGTCAGAGCAAACAGGACTAGGAAAGCTGGGCTGAGGCTCCACGTCACCACCCAGTGAAGATGGCCAGCTGGCCACCAGGGATGGCAGGGTCACCATGGCATACCCAAGGAGGCTCACAGCCCTTCTGTCTGCCACAGACTTTGTTTTCATGAAAAAAAACCCTCCCCTTAGAGAATACTGAAACTTGCCTAGTGCCTTTTGGATCTTGTAGGTCTAAAAGAAACATCGTGGTGGAAATAAAGGCAAGAAATCAGATATCTGTTTGAGGGATGGGGCAAACAGCTAACGCAGGTCTCCAGGCAAGTACGTCTGCTCCAAACACAACCAGAGCTACCACTCTCAGACCAGGGTATTCTGAACAGTATATGGAAATCAAGGCCAATTTATGGAAACCAAAGCCAATCTGTCTGCAGAAGGAACCACGTTATCTGTGATGAGTTGAACTCCAGAGCTCAGTGATGCTCTCAGGGGGATAACTGAACGATGTGGCTTTGGCACTTATCATGTCACTTTCATGTGGCAATTACAAATCCAGTTGGTTGGATTTATATATGCCAGCTGGCTCTCTGGAGGTGAAGGGGTGGGATCTCCTCAGGAATATCAGCTGGGAACACAAATTCAGCTCCAGAGAAGCAAGCAAGCAAGCATTTGGGCTGTGCTGCCTCTAGGCTTGGAGTAGTTTCAGCCAATCCCCCCAAACCAGTAGGAAGTGTCAGAGTCCAGCCCAGTGTAGAAAGCAAACATTTGAGCAAAGCAATCCCAGGAATTGAGGCAAAAGGACAGCACGGCTGGTATTAGAGCGGGGCAGGAAACAATGTTATCATCCAAGGAGAATGTGGTATTTTGCAATGTTTTTCTGTCCAAGATCCGTGCAAAAAGTCTTAGTAAGAGTTTTTGGCAAACCAAGCTAAAAAAAAAAAACCAAAAACCCAAACCCCAAGATATTATTTTAAGCTTTCAATCTGTACAGGCCTCCCTCCCTAGTTTGCTCTTAAATTTAAAGGACAGAAGAGCCATTTTAACTCATAATTTTTTTGTTTTCTCGGTGTTAAACATTACCAGCCAAAAAAGACAAACCAGTCCTGACTCCATAGGCATCTCCCTGCCCACTGCCCAGGGTATCACCTGCATTCATTGGGGTCAGCTCTTCCTGACCAGGGACATTACTTCTGCACCCACCTAGGGGCAGAGTCCATCCTTTCCTCCCCCCTGCTCGGCAAAGGGTATAACCAGTCAGAAAACCATTCACATGAAAAACAAGCAGGAACCATGGGATTTCTGCTAAAATGAAGCCAGGCAAGCAAGATGTGTAACACAGCTGAAAACTACTCCATAGCTGCACATCTGCAGCTTTGCTGTTGCACCCTAATCTGGAGTCTCCCAGCTATCGTGATTAAGTGCCTGTAGGACCAGGCAGGGAATGTAACAAATTCACAGACAAAAAAAGTGAAATACAGTATCCAGAACAGAAAGGCCCCATGGAGGTCCTGAGTTGCCGTGCTACATGCTGACATTAAACAAATCCTTTGCCCTTACCCGATTCTAGCCCCACATTTCCGCAAGGTTCTGTGACAATCTTCAAACGAAAGCCACAACACTCCCATCTCTGCTAACAGACTTAAGTTACTTCTGTGTGTAGCTCTGGATCAATACTTCTCAGTGAGAACCCACATATATTTCCATTTAGTAAAAAAAAAAAAAACCAAACCTCAACAAACTGGAAGCATGATGTGTTTCTTTAACAAAAGACAGGTAACCCTCCTACAACGCACTAAAGAAAATATAATAAAAGATGAACACAAGGGCGTGGGGGTTTTTCCCCCCAAATACCAGAACCTCTGCTCCAGGAATTAAAACATGGATCTACGCCAAGACCTCCCCATGGAAGGGGCGACAATGCCCTCAATCACCAATTCAAACTTTTCTCAGAGAAGAAACTTCAGGGGCTGGTGATGCAAGACTCTCACAGTGTTAGCACAATAATGCAAGCAAATAGGGTACAACGAGAAGCTGGCCAAGAGAGTAAGAGTACGGGCATTGCCTGAGTAAATGCCTCAAGGGTAGCACAAGGAAGCCAACCAGCAGCACAGGGAGTGGGGAGAGCTGCAGAGCCAAACCCCACACACCCCATGTGCACTCGAGGCATCCCAACTTCATCATTTCAGGGACAGAGCACCTATTTCTGCTGGTTATAACTAGCAAAACAATGAGGAGCAAACAACAGGGAGTCATGGGCACACCTTGGAGCCAGGTTTCTACCTCAGCTGGCAGGAGCTGCAAAGCCTTGGAGATCCATCAGTGGCCGAGCTGTGGACCAGCCGCCTGTGCGGCATCAAGTGATGGCCACAACAGAACTGTCACAGTGAGGTGGAGCAGGGGACAGCTGATTATAAGTGGCATGTGGGGATGGCAGGACCAAGGCAGGAGGCTCAGGAAAGAAGAAATTCTGAACAGAGCCAAACTGGATGATTTAACAAAGAAATGCATTTTCAGAGGCACTCACAAACACCCCTTGTTAAAGGAAGAGGGGGNACAGTTCAATCCTATGCAGCAATAAAGCCTTATGTGAAACAGAAGAGGGTTAGCAATTATGTGGCGACAGACAGACTCACAGACAACAGCAGAAAGACAACCTGAAATCAAGGAGGGCTCTCTGTTTAGGAAGGCAACTCTGTACGCAGCCAATGCTCATGCTCTTTGCATTCAAGCCCCAGGGCTGGGGCTCTTCCTGTAGTGATTTCTCCATAAAGAAAACAATTTTCTCTGCATCACAGCCCCAGAGACAAAACTTAAACCTATTCACCCTAAAGATTAGTCACAGTAATACAAAAATAAATTCAAAGCTCGTGGCTGCTGAGGGCCCCAGCTCAGGGTTGCTGGGTCCCTGTGAGCTAAAGCAGTTGGAACAGAAATTATAAGATGAGAACATTTGACCCAGAAATGCATTTTACTCTTTCTTGCACATAGTCAAGAACCTGCAAAATAAATGCAAAGCTGCAAAATGGCTGTTCTCATCCCACTCCTGCTCCAGCAGACCTGCAAGTGGGCTGAAAGACGCACAAGCATCAACAGAACAGGAAGGGGTACAAGTGCTTCAAAGGCTACGAAAACAGTCTGGGGCTAAAATCCAGCACGCACCAAAGCATGGGGCTGGACTGGGGCTCCTGACCTTCTCTCCGCAAGCCACGGCTGCCAGAGTAGCCTTTTCCAAATGAGATTTCCACCCTATTCATTTCGGCAACACAGCCCGCACCCTTGGGAAGAAGGGGAAAAAAATAAAGCAGGAAGATCAAAGCTCTGCAAGTCCATAATATTTTATTAGTTCCTTCCATCTGTCATGCACCAATGACTCATCGGGAAATAAGCCCCCTCTTGAGAACCGCTACCTTTTCGTTGCCGACTTCGGCTTGCGAGCAGCTGCTATTGTGCGCCTTTATCGGTTATTTGTTCCATCTGAACGGGTTTCGGCTCCTCATTCACAAACCAGCCTCTGCTCCTTGAATTGGAGGGCGAGAAAGGGGGAGGGATGGAGGAGGATCTCACTGCGCTTCTGTCATCTCTTTCACGCTCCGCTCAGTGCCTTCTGCATCAATGGAGACCTCGGGAATCCTCAGGCTTTGTTCTCTTCTGCATGCGGGGGCTTTTCCTGCTAAAATAGCAGGTAGCAGCAATAACCCTCAGCACATATAATCATCCAAATCCATCTGCTGGGGTGAGAGAAAGATGCAACATGCTGCTTTTGGAGAAAGAAAAGCACTTTGGGGGAGCAGGAGAGAGGAGGGGAAAGAGCCAGATTTCCTGAACACCTCTGAATAAGGCGGAGCAGAGGGAGATTTTCATAATGGAGAAAACTGCCTTGTTCCACTATTACCAGGATGAAAATGGAGGAATTTGAAAGGCTGATTGCATAGTCTGTTAATGGATAAACTCCATAAAATGCTGTGCTATGGAGGTTGAAGGGCTCCCACGCATCCATGGCCCTTCCAACTCTGAAGGCATTGCAAGCAAGCCCCATCCTGCTTTCTCCAGAGCCGTGAGATCCCTTCACAAAGGTACAATAGGGAAAGACTTCAATAGCCCTGACTTTCACCATCAATTATGGATGCCCTACTGCAGTCATGTTCAAGTTTATGTTGACTATACACTTTCATTTAAAAAATAAAAAGTAATTAAAAAAATAATCAACAAACCAGATCTCCTCAATGGAATCAACTCAAGCATTCAAAATCACTCTCAAAATAACTCCTGGTTTTAGGAGGGTTTGACCTTGTTTCACTGAAATTAAGCTCCTTGCCTGAACACAGGCTCAAGCAAATCAAGAGAACCTTTTGTACTGAAGCCTCTCAAGACACCAGACCCAAGCGGGCTAGCCTGCCCTGGGCACACATCCCTCAGTTACACGGGTGGGTGCATGCAGACACATGCTCCCATCTGTGTTCTTCATACATGGCTCTTTTGGCATAGCTGTGGCTCCTCAGTGAATGATAAGCCTGCTCTATTCTTTGTTAGGGCTTTTGTTAATGCACTGTGGGCGGCTTTGCATGAACAGTACCCACTGTGCTCAGTACCATGCTGGGTAACGGCTGGCTCTGAAAAGGAAATTGCTCCTGCTCCTTCACCCTGGAGAAGGATGCCTGCATGTATCAGCTGCTGCTTTCCTCTGACCCATGCCTCCCTCTTACCCCACTCCATCTGTCTCTGTAATTCAGGGCTTGCATTTCATCTGGCCTGGCATTGCCTTTGCCAGCAGCTGCAGATGTTCAGATGTGGATATTTGGCTGGTCTGAGTTTCTCAATGGCATGGCAGGTAGAGTAGCTCCCCCTGCCATTCTCAGCCCTGTGCTCATTCTCCAGGGCCCCTGAAGAATCTTCTCCTGGTCCCATGGTCATCCAAGACCACCTGGAGCTTGCAATAAGCCTTGGGGTCATATCACCTGCTTCAGAAAGTCTTGCTCACAGTGCCCTGGGCCTGGATTTCACATAGCAGAGCAGGACCCCATTTTGTACAAGGACTCATGCACAAAACCAGACTATTTGGGTAAGCTCTTTGGTCTACCTATGAAACGCGATGTGAGGTGCCACACGCAAACTCCACCTCCAAAACAAAAGGAAAGAGCTAGTAATGGATTATGGGAAAGCCAAACATTTTCCTCATTCCACCCCAGAAGTATGTTTCCCCTTATTTAACGGGGCACTAAACTCAAAGCATAACCCTGGGGGAAGTTTCCTTTCTTGGGCATTATTTCACTTGGACTAGTACCACCTGGGCATCCCCAAGAGGATACAGTCCCTGCCACTCTTCCCTTCTGACACCTGAGCTGCTGCATAGAGACAAACCATACCACTTGCTCACACAAAAGGCCACAAGAACCAAGCAGTTAGAGCAAAGGAGGATTTTGAAACCAGCACTTTACTGAGGTCTCTTTTCCCTAAAGTTTTGCCACTCTCACTCAGTGATTTCAGTGGTCATTGTCCTTAAGACATCATTTGGTACCACTGCCCTGCTTGTGCTCACCCGCTTCCCCCCCATCCCAGGTATGGGTTCTTCTAAGCACCTACTACAAAGTGGTATATCCCAAACTAGTCTTCCCTTTCAGCTGGGTTTTCTTCTTCTGCTTCCTCTATTAGCCACACAGTATTCACAGGATACAGGGCAGCTCCAACACTGCCCTGGAAGGTCCATTTGCCATAGGTATTTCCTGATCCTGGCAGTTCTGGATAGTTTAGCAAAACAAAAAAGTCATTTACCCCTTGCTGCTTCACGAAACCGTGTAACAAGCTTCCAAAAGTCAGCACTACTGCCACCACCATCATTGTGAACCTACTTCAGCTTTACAGAACAGCATCAACTCTGCAAACATTCATGCCTCTGTCCTACCACAAAGTATCTGAGCAGTTCACACTATGCTGGCAGCAAGGAGAGAAAAGGTGCTTGGCCAAGGCTGCACATCAGAGCCAGATAAAGATCCTGTGCTCCCAGCCTTCAAGCTGGTATCCTCACCACCAGATCAAGCAAGGGTATCTGGATTTTGAGGCCCACCCATTCCTTCAGCAGAAAACAAGCAAGCAAACTTGTGCAAGATTTCTGTGTATCCTGCAGATCTCAGAGAAACATTTTGAGCCGTAAAGCAAATCAGAAGAAGAATTTTAAACTGGCTCCAACCTACAGTGCACCAGCCACAGTCTCATCTCGGAAGAATAGCTGGCTGGCCTGAACATCAGAGTGGATTATTGTCCTCAGGGTGCAAAGTCAGAGATGAGGCTGCTGCGCGTCATTAAACAAACAGATGGAGAGACAGCCCCAGAGGCTCAGACAGAGCCTGATGCTTTCTGGCTCTGAGAGTGCTTGTTCCAGGAGCAGCAGTGGCTCCAGAGTGCTCTGTGAAAGGAAAAGATGCAGTCATGGGCTGCAGCCTCAGAGACTCAAGGATCAGAATTGATGATGGAGAACAGAGGTGAGAAGGGGATAGAGGCCTTTTCCTTATAAGCAGCTTATCAGGAGAAAGCATGCCATGGGGCTCTGCTGCATGAGTTCAGAGTGAATCCAAACTGCCCAGAATGGGCTCACAGGTGCTTAGGTGAGAGGACAGCAGCAGCGATCACACTGACTACCATCAGGTATTCAGACTCAGACACCATTTTTGGTACTAGAAGTTGCAGGCTCTCGGGGTGTGCATTTCTTAGCATTTTGCTTTGTAGGACTCTTAACACATCTTATAAAGACAGAGTTTTAGAGGAGAGACATGTAAGTTACAGCTGTATTTGTAGGAATGTCTCCGTTTCTCATTAGAGTTCAGCTACATTTTCATGTATATAAGCAAATAGTGCAGTTCTTCCCAAACATGGCTCCACTTCCACTTGGCACAAAACTGCTGCAGCTCTATCAGCATTAGGTCAGAGTGACTTGGTGCAGCATCGCTGGATATCCAGCACCTTTGCAAGCCAGCACATTCCTGAACTGCCACAACACACTGTTGTGCTTTGTGCCCCCCCTCCCCACTCTTCCTTCCACCATACGCTTGTTCGACAGCAAGAACTCTCAGTCACAGCATGAATGCACAGAGAAACCAATCCCCCTTCTTAATTACCAGCAGCTCTCCAGCACACCACCAGTGCAGGAAGCAAGATGAAGCAGGACTACCTCCTTTACACCAGGGCCTTCCTTTTCCTGAGGGAAGCGGAGATGGAGAAAGATTTCCAGCGAAGATGCTGGAAACCAGGCCATTTCTCTTCCCTCCTGGAAAGAGCAATCATTAGAGGAAACCTGCTAAGGAGGACCAAGCTTCTTCCTTCCAAATGTGTTCCTGCAGCTGCCTTGTAGTTTTCTCTGCTTCTGTGCTACCCAAAAGTACAAACCAAACAGGAAAGGATGCGGCAGCTTCTTCTGCAGGTCACATCTATCAACACTATCAACCAGGCAGTAGGCCCAGCTGCAACTAAGGGATTGGACTAGAAGACCTGCAGATGTCACTTTCCACCTGAATAATTCTCTATTTCTATGGCATTTCAGAACTAAAACCCAGTCAACATGAAAATAAAAACCAGTCCTCACGTAGTTTTCACTTAACTTCTGACTACAATCATTAGTTAGGACCTTTCTTTAAGTTCTCCTGGACTTTCTGTTTTGACCTTCAGGGTTCAATCCCAGAGGAGTCAAAGGAAGCCTGGCATGGTCTTGCAGCCAAACCAGGCTCTTGAAAGATGATGAACGACTTGATTCGCCCTAAATCCTGTTCAGTCTCCAGAGAAGTGGAAGCCACATCCTCCACTGAAGCATCTCATGTCCAGACCTTCCTTCTGCAGTATCTGGGACCCTGTAAGGTCAGGACTTTGGGAGGATGCTTACATCCTGCAAGTATAAAAGCAGGAACCCAAAAGCCCAACTAGATGGAACTGAGCACAGTTTTTCTTCCAATCTTTTATTCAGTATAAGTAAGTGCATGACCTCCAGCTCCAGAAAAATCTCATGACTACACTCTGAAAAAATCACTGCTTGAATAAATGCTGCAATTTTAGAAACAGAGGAACAGTACAGTGCTCTACAGATCTCCAGATGGGGATGATGCAGCCCATAACTTGCCACAGAGACTTTTTTTTTTTTTTTTCATTAATGGAAGCATCCTATTTACCTGGGGGAGAATGATCTCATCCACCTACCTGCTTCTTGGCAGCTTTTGTCATGGTTAGAAATCAGGTGGTATCTCTGGGATGGCAGTAAACTTCTTGCAGAGTTGTTCTGGCTGAATTCATGCTAAGCTGGTATTAATATCAGTTCCTTTATCTCCATTTCTGAAGAAGCCTCCAAGCATTAACAGCTTCAGTAATGAATCATGGGTTTAAATTCCTAAACCTTTTGAGAACAGGAAATTAAAGCCAAGATGAACAATACCCACAGATTAAATATATTTAGCTGCTGTGTTTCTTGTTGAGAAACTCAGAGAACTGTTTAGTGGTGCTTTTCATGTGGCTGCTCCATGTGGAAATGATGGCATCTTGCATCTGAAGTCAAAATGGCAAACTAAAGGGGGGGATGCAGGAAGACATTTTATTGTTTTCCTTGTGCTTTCTGCTCTCCAGCAGAGCTCCTCCAGGCAGGAGCTTCTCACTAGCCTCCTCAGCACCAGATATAAACAACTAAAGGAACTGCCTCACATTACATGGTAGGGCACAAGCCATGAGGGAGGGAAACCACGCTTCTGTGGGCAAGTTCTTCCAGAAGGAAGACTCTGGGAACATTTGCAGAAGTGGGTCACATTCATTCCAGGCAGGCAGCAGCAGACAAAAGCTGGCCTCCACCACACGGCACTGCAGCAGTTGCTCCCTGAGAGAGAACCAGCAAAAGCACGCAGCTCCCAGCATCTCCCTCCTCTTTTTGGGTTGAGGCATCCTTTTCTGCATTTCATCCATGACTGCATTGAGTCAGGAATCAAAACCATCCCTCAGAGCCCCAGTTCAGTGGCCTGGCTGCTAGGTCCCTGCTCCTCTGCTCTCTCAGAGCTGCTTGTTGACAGCTGTTTCATAGAGCCAAGGATCTCAGCTCTTTGTTTTTCCCTACTTCATTAGCTAAACAAACAATGACACTATATAAAATACCACCCAGCTCATCTGTCTGGGAGATGCAAACCCATGAAAAACTATCTCGGGGACAATTTTAGAAACAGGCTGTGCCTCTGCCAAACGTGAGCGCTTGGATCAGCGTGGTAGCTGAGCACTCAGCTCCAGTTCTTGGAGAGCCAGCAGTACACTGAGCTGAGCCGAGCCCACTGTGAGAGCAGCTCTGGTGGGGAGCTCGTGAGGACAGAGCACAGTCATCGAGATACCAGGGAACTGAGCTATAATACTGCAAAGGCTTTCAATTAAAAGGTTGTTGATGACCAAAATATCAGCACCAAGTAATTCTTTGGGAATAAATTTGAGTTACAGATATTACCTTGGGCTTGAACTCTTAACAGAAGACATTGTAAGGACATTTAAGGCAAACACACTAAAGCTGACTGTCTGGATGGGAGACAGGTGAGATTTCCCCATAACTTTTAGCACCAGGTGTTTAAAGCTAAGCCCATGGGAGACCAAGACTGCAGCAAAACACAGGAAGAAAGGCATCTGGGTAGAGAAATCCCTTCCCCACACCCCCGTCAGTTACCCAGAGAAAGGTCACCCCATGCACTCAACCAGAAAGGGGTTATGGCTCCAGGACCTACCAGGTCCCAGGTGCATGCAGGCAGTGGATGGAGCCCACCGATATTTGGAGGAGGACTGCACACTTCACAGCTCCTTGAAGCAGAACTTTCATCTTTTTTCTCAATTTGCATCAAAACCTCTGTGACAGTCACCAAGTTCGGAAGCCGGTAGGCCCTGCTCACAAAAACTGCTGACACAGGTGACAAAGTTGCTCAGATGGACTTAACTTATCATCCAAGATAGCCTGCAAGGACTCCCCAGCTACAGAAAAGTTCACTCTGCACAACAAAAGGTCCCTTGCAAATCCCAGAGACACAGGGGTATCCAGTTTTCACCATCAGAGTTGCTTCGGCCAACATTTGTCCCAGCCTGTGGTTAAAGGGAGCCATCTCTACCAACCACACAAATCCCTGGGAAATTTCTATCATTTGATGGGTTTGGATCAGATCTCAGAGGTTAAAAGGCAAATGGTTTATCCAGGCTAAACATGCACTTGTTCTAACATATGTAGCAGACCACTTTTGCCCCATGGAAATGCTTGATGACAGACACCACCACCGGTATCCTCCCTGGCACCGTGTGGCACAAGGCACCATGGTCACACCAGCTCACGGGGAAGAAGAGCAGAGAAGCCAGCACTGGAGACACCTGATGTCTGACTCAGAGCTGTGCACAGTTCAAACCACACCCACAACTTAAAAATAGGATGAGCAACTTGCTGGAGAGAATCAGCTTTTCTATAAGCAGAATAAATAATTTACATGCTAAAGCAGATAACTTTAGTTAGTGTTTTCCTATGCCTAGTCCTACTTTCAGGAGTCTCAGGGAGAAGAAACATGCCACAAGCTAGCAAGTCTAATTTTCTATTCACATTTCAGTTGAGCTGAAAGGTCTCTGATCAGAATCAGTGAGCAGTTTTATTTGTCCCTGCTTGGTTTACCGAGTCTGAGAAAGCTCTTCAAGATTTGCTTTGCATAACTCGGTCTCCAGCCTCAACATCGCTGTCTAGGGAAGAAAACACTCAAAGTGATCCTCAGAGACTGCCTGACCATCTTTTTAAAGACAAAACCTTCCTTACTGCCCCCTGCACCATTAGCCAACTGGGCACCACGTCTTGGCATCTGCTTTGGAGAGCTTCAGGAGAAATGTGAGTATGCAGAAACACCTCAGTATTGTCCACGCTGCTCTGTGCTGAGCTCCAGTTTGACTCCTCCAACCTACCCACCTCCACCCTCCATTATGCTGACTGCAAAGGATTGCCGTGTGGCCCATAACAGGGCTGTAGGCTCCTGGACCACACCATAATCATAGTTTGTTGTGTTGGACTAGATCTGAAGATCTCTTTTGAGAAGAAAATGATGGCACGTTCCCCTTCCCATGAATCCTCTTCCCTTGCAGAGGAAGTAGAGAGGCTGGAACTGGGGTCTGGTGAGCCAGCACTCAGTGTCCTTTGCAGTTGAGGCAGAAGGACATACCCAATGTGACTTAGAGCACCTTGTTTGACTCATTCATGCAATTGTCTCAAGCAACAGGTTCAAGTCCTTGCAAAAAAAGTCACCCAGGAGCATAGAAGTTCAAGGGAAGGTGTCAATCTGCTGAGGTGACCCCATTGGCAGCAGCAGCTTTGGCAAGGGATGACGTGGCTTCAAGTGAGGTCAGGCTAGTGGTACCCATCCTGCTGGAGAGGCAGAGGAGTGCTCTTCAAACACTTGACTGAAAGATGCGAGGACCACAAGGGACAAGGGCTCTTCTCAGTGCATTTCAGGAGAAATGAGAGGTGAACTCCAGATGGGTGAGGACAGCAAGGCTGAGCTTCACCCTGCAGCTGCACTGTCCCCATGCCCCAGTCCACACAGCCCCAGCACTGTGCTATTCCCTCCCCAAAACAAGGCAGCCAGTATTGTGTGGGGCAGGCTGCTATCGTGGATAAACCTAGTCTGATATTTTCACTGTAGAGCACTTCAACTTGCAGCATTGGCTCTGTAAAGCAGCAGCACCCCCACCGTGACCACAGCTTGGCCCTGCCGTAGCTCTGTGGGATCCAGAAGAGGACATCTCTATGGCAACTGCCTGGTGGTACCACAGAGCAGCTGGACCTGCCACACCAGTGGGTGAACAGGACAGCTGTGTTCCTCTACCATAGCCTGAAGAGGCATCAAGTCCCACAAATCCCATTAAAATCCAAATATGCTCAACTCTCAGGTATTTTTTAAATGTGTTTTAATAACCTCTCTCCTTGCTTGATAGTATGACACTTATCAGGCTTACAGGGAAAAAAAGGCAGCTTAACACACTCCAGCTCTGACTTCCTCCCTCTCTAAGAAGGGTCTCAGGAACTGATCCTTTCCATGCCATGAACAGTCAGCAGACAAGCAGGATTCCTCTGTAGTCAAGATACCAATATCCAGCCTCACCATTGCAACGACATTGTGTCGGCCCAAAGCCTCTCACCTTGCATTACTAGCACAGTGCTCATGATGTTGCTGAGCATCCTGACCCCTTGCAGCAGATGGCAACAGTATCCATACACACAAGCCATTTCCTACTGCCCTTCACTTCTGGAAGGTTTCCTCCACAAAGCTCAAACATTTCAGTAGAGCTACAGATGAATAGGTGCTGTGAAACCCAGCTACAGGGAACACCAGCCCGCTCTCCACTCTTGCTGAAGGAATAGAGAGTATATGTGGGGTGCAGAAAAAGTCTACACAACCAAACCTAGGAATGCAGGAGGCTGCATTTTCTCTCTAAATCTTCCAGCCCCTTCTACCTCCCAGTGACATTTGCTTCTTCTGCAGCTCAGCTAACAGACACCTTCCACAGTCCAAAGCAAAAGCAGACAAAGTGGCTTCTATTAAGCCACAAATTTAAGAAAACTGACAGCATATCTGGAATTGAAATGGTCACTTTGAAAACAAGAACCAGGAAACCAGTTTCTTCTTGCTGATATTTCCATCAGCCACCAACACCATTTTTTGACTAAACCTGTTCTCAAATTCAGATTTGAGCAGTTTGGTCCTTAAAAAAAACCCAAACAACCAAACAAAAAAACCAACCCAAGAAAAACAAAAAAAAAACCCAAAAAACCAAAACCAAACCCACAAAACTGTTTATAGCATTAAAAAACCCACTACAAGACAGAACTCTGCTCCATTTATCACTTAGCTCCAGCTTCTTGGTCAGCCATGAAGACTGACATTTTGAGGTTTAGAAAGAATTCCTCCCTTCTCCATGAGAAAGCAGCATGAAGCAGATCAATCCACTAAAAAGCTGTAGTATACTCCTTCTAGTGACATGCAAGGCCAACTGTGAGGGCTGAGTATTTACAGATATAAGGGTCTCCAGTGTTTCAGAAAGATTCACCTGGGAGAAGGGAGGCACGTCAAAGTCACCTGCCTCTCCAGCTGGCATTTCAGTACTTTGCCACTGTCTCAACACTTCCAGGTTGGCCCATATACTTAAAAGTTCCATTCTTTAAGTGTCATTTCTTTTTTCAAAGGTACCATATTGTTTCCTTTTTACCTCAAAGGACAGCAAGTACAAATACAGCACTAGAGACTTAAGATAACTTTATATTCCACATTCTCATTTCATATCAGCCATACTGGATTCTCTTGTGTTCACATTGGTGGTTTTTTCCCCATACCAAATACTGAAATACCTACTTATGTGCAGAAATACAAATTACATTATAAATTCTTCGATTCGGGTCCTCTAGCCACATACACATTGCATATGTGTACACACACTCCTCTAATTCAGCCCACAAGCACTACACTTTTTTAAAGTTTCAACATCCCTCTGGCCCTGCAACACATGGCAGCCCAGCAAACGAGCATGGGCATGAAAGCTGAGAAACAGTTGCTGGAAATTCTCACGTTTGCTCAAATCTCATGCTAGTCCATCCTCCCCTGCCCCTTTTTCTGCACCTTGAGGAGATGCCTGTAGGAAGCTGGCTACTGATGCCCACCACTGCCAGCACACACCTCCCAGCCCCAGGCAAGCTCCGCTGCTGGGGGATGCCCAGCCTGCATAAGGTCTTCCTGGGACTAAGGGGACACACCAGAACAAAGAACCCCAGCAGCCCTCTGCTTTACTGAGCAGCCACAGTCCAATAAAGGAATAAAACATGTCACACCAGGACGCTGTTAGAGCAGAAATGCATGTCAGCGAGTTAAAGGCTTGTTCCTCACACTCAGCATCATCCCCTGCACTCCTGAGCTCTCTTAAGAGGATACTCAGCTGCAATTCAGAGCACCAGCATTCAAGAGCCCTAGTTAACATTAGTTCTCCTTCCCTTTGTACAGGATGTTGGAGACCTCCCTGCACTTTCACCAAAACCACTGAAGACAAGGCATTTGAAGCATGTACAGATGCAAGAATGCACTCAGTACCAGACCCTCTGCTTCCCAGTGACTGTGCTCTCGCCCTGAGCACAAAGTAGAGGAATCAGGGAAGCTCAGGGTGTTTTGCCAGTCCAAAGTTGCTTGCACACCACTTTCAGGAGCTGAGTGTAATCAAGGAAGCAGCTCTCCCTCAACCACAACTCTGTACCAAAGTTAGGGCAAAGGCAGTATTCCCCCAGCTGATGGACAAGCCAGACCCTCACAGTACTGTGTGTTTCCTTACGAGCCAACGAACTTGCTGCAGGGAGCACAGAATAACTCCATCAATTTCCACCTCCTCCTTCCTTCATCCCCTTCCACAACACCTATGTCATTAGCTAGTCACAAACATAATTTCTTCCTCCTGTCCCCAGGCCACACCAAGGACTCCGTGCATGGCCTGCTTCTACTTGGGAACAGACCTGGGAGCAGCATGGGAGAGAACATGGACCACAGCTGCTCCACCAGTGCTAGTATTGGTACACGTACTCTGGGTTTCAGTATACCATCTCATCCCAAAAGCCTTTGTGCAAATTCAGCTCCTTCCCTTCCCAAAATGCAAGCAGCGCTGCCCACCAATTTGAGAGCTTGCTAGAACAGCAAAGCATTACTGCCTTACAGATGGCTGTCCCAAAGCAAAGTGGCCGAGATGCAACCGAGTTCGCATCTGCCTTGTGGAGCTAATTATATTACAAAGATGCTTAACACAGACAGACAGTCAGATTCACACATTCCTGACAGCATAGCAGAGCTGCTGCCTGGCTCCGGTCCCTCCTTGCCCAATTGCTGCTGTGCAGCTTTAGCCGCCTCCCTTCTTCAAGGGAACCCACCACTTTTTGGATAAACTGGAGAGCACCTTTTCAGACACCAGGCTACCACAATGGGGCTGGTAAGCTCAGCAACACCACACTTACCGCGAGTCTCCTGCCGCCAGCTCTCCTGGCCCCAGGCTCCCTGTGACTTAGGGAAAGCAGCACCAGCCAAACACAAACCACCTTCTTCTCTCCCAGCCACTGCTTTATGCTTTATCCTTCATTTTGCTTCCAAACCTTTTCCTAAATCAAAGCTCAACTCAGCTCAGGTGCTGACACTAACCCGTAGTCCCCTTCTAGGAGATATTTCATTCTGCCAGGATATCCTAGCTGTTCCCAATCTTCCCAAAGCCTCACAGGCACCGCTTGCCAATTTCCCACTACCCTGCTGATTACTCAGCCTCCTGTATCTCTCGGAGTTAATTCAAACCACGTGTCCCAGGACCCCTTTGCCTTAACAAGCAACACCTAGCAGCAAGCCCCACTCTTATAGCACCCTACATCAGGCCCCCCAACCCCAGTAGAAGCGTGCAGAATTAGTCCAGGCAGCTGAAGCTAAAGCAAGGGTTTGCAAGATGAAGGCAATAGCCCAAGCAGTGGCTGCCCATGGCAAGGCTAGTTTCCTCAAAGCCTGACCTAACCCAACTGTCTGGGCAGGACACTGTCGATTCACCAAAACCCCACATCTTGCATGGGGAAAAAAAAAAATCAGGACTCTCCAAATTTCCCATGAAAGAGGAAAATGTGGCTTTTAACTGCTTTTTAAGGGATACCTTTCACACCCAAAGGGCAGAGAGCTATGCCAGGACTGGGCCCTTGTGTGATCCTTCCTGTCAATGAGTAGCCATCAGAAGACTGCATATTTTGGGGAGGTCCTCACTGCTTCAGCACATAACAAAGATGCATTTGTAAGTGCAGATGGGTTGCAGGTTGTGGTTCCAGATACTCGCAGTGTCCTTTGATTGCTGATGAAATGTGACCCTGATGGAAAGTCAAGGGTCAGTCTGGCTAAATTAACAGGGAAAAAACCCCAACATTTTGTTCCTGATGCAACAGTTGAGAGGAAGGTTTGACATCCACTTATCTCAAATCCAGCACTTCAAGCAGAGGGGAGGCTGGGTCCAGCCCTGACTTCCATTCCACTTTTATCCCTTGCGAACACTTAGTGATCTCCTCCTCTGGTAACAACTCACTCCTTGAGTGAGGACAAGGGCACTTCTAATGGCCTCTGGTTACTGTGGGAGGAGTCCAGTCTGCTCTGTGCACCTTTCCATCCACTCCCACCGGATACACTGTGTGTACTGGACACATGCCTCCAGGGTATTGCCTTTTCTTGAACAATGTTTAAAGTATTTGGACTCATGCACAGGTTTATCAGAGGGTAGACTAAGGGAGCTGTGACTTGACTCAGGCAGGGGCTGGACTTGTCCCTCGAGCTTCGCTCTGACCTCAAGTCTTGGCACCACTTCACATTTTCTTTCATGTCCCCAGAGGATTAACTGGATGCGAGGTCCATGAAATCACTGTGCCAGATTTTCCCCTGGTCTATCTACTGTCTTATCTACAGTCTTCTACTGCCCAGTGCCAGCTCCTGCAGAAGCAGGCTAATATTTTGAGGGAAGAGATAATTGGTGCAATTCTATGTCATGTGAATATTACACAGGAACTATACATAAAACATTGAAGCCAACAGAAACACAAAAACGTGGTACATTTGGCATCAGCCAGCAGGGAGGGATTTTTGTATATTGATTTACTCCCATCCAAGGGAACAGCATTTTCTGGAATCAGTGGTGCCCTGAACAGATATTTCAAAGTGCAAGACAGAGAAGGCAGAGCTTCCCCAGCCATGCCTGCTGGCAGAAGAGGCTGGCTCACTTTGCCACCACCAGCTCCCTGCACCTCCTGAGCCAGGCAGGGATGATGTGATCTGCAAGGCCATTCGGCACTGGGCAGCAGAGTCTGGACACACTGCGGAGGATCTTCAACACCCTTATGTGTAAGATGGGATGCCAGCACACAAAAGGACCAGCCAGAGACAACCAGTGTTTAGATAGGAAAAAATTCTGAAATTCTACCTGAATTTAGGAACTTCAAAAGTGTGCCTTGTTTTGAAGAGAGATGATAATCCAGCAGGATTTGCGTAGGGCCACCGTGAGAGGTGAGAACAGGCTTTAAATACAATCCTACATGACTGAATTTTTAAGCACTCCAGTTGGATCCTTTTGGCATTACAGTGACAATCTTGGCATCATCACTCCCACAGTTGTCTGCAATTAACAGTTGCCACATTCAAACCTCCTTGCGTTCATTAGCGTCCAGGTCCCGCCTGACACCCCACGGAGGCTGCAAATGAGACAGCAGAGTAGGCTAGGAGATGTTTTGCAGGAGGAACTAACTTCAGTCACTCTTTTCCCATCATCCCTGACCATCACGATTTTCTTTCTAGACTGAATGTCTTTTCCACTTGCTCTGGTGTCCTGTGACAGCACTGTTAGTGCTATCAGAAATAACAACAGTAGGTTAGACTGCAGTGTTGTACTGGCATCTTTTTACACCCTGATTGCCACAGCTGTGGGGGTACCAGCATTTCATAGTGTTGCAGCCCCTAGAAATATTTAGTATCTTCAGATGGAAATTAAAAGTCTAAATCTACAAAGAAAAGCCAGGCAGGGTGAGAGCCTGCCATTCTGATTCACCATGTACAATCAATAAAGAGAAAAAGCAGAACCTGATTCAGTATCATATTCAAACTACACGAATATCTTCAATGACACAAGAGTATAGTCCAGGGAAATTCATACAGAAGTATGTTGCCATACTAGGGAAACAGTAGTTGCCAGTGTCACAGGCTGCTGCTGGCAGAGCTGGGACTCAAAAAGAGATCGTTAGCCAAATCTGTCTTAACCACAAGGCTGTCCTTGGCTTTCAAACACTAGTGTGAGTAAAGTAGTTTGTATTTTATCTCAATTAAGTAAGTTGGAGGGGGCAGGGGAATAGGGACATTGCGTTCCAACTTTAAATTGCATTTAGAAAGACATATCCTCTTATCCACAAGAAGAGCAGAGGAAGATGAAGAGGGTCTTGCCGAGCTATTTTCCACTACCTTATAGATTCATGATTTCCCTAGCTTCCAAAAAAAAAAGGTATTTTACTGAGAATCTTCATGTTTTCACAGGTCTTTCTTGGAGATTTTTAGAAGCGCAACTGCCAAACCTGCCCCTCGTCTCTGCTCCTCCTGTGCCACTAGCTTGGATATCTCAATAAAGAGCAGAAAGAAATAGAGGCAGCCTTACAGAAAATATGCTAGTGGAAAAGCCTAGAACAACACATGCACAAGGAACTTTGTTCTCAGCCTCTTTCAGTTCATTCCAGGCTGGCCTAGGCTAGGAAGTGCAAGATCTTCCAAGGCAGGAGCTGGGTGGTTTCCATTCTTGTCCATTATCTAAGGTACCAGTTTAGCCCCGACCAGCCCAGATTTGGCTGCTTGAGCTTTTAGTTTTGCAGAGCCCTTGACTTGCCTGTACCTTAAGGCAGTCCCACCAGACTTTTGTTTTCATGATTACAGACTGACTTTAAGGCTTCCTTGCCCTCTCCTTCCTGAGACCCCTGGACTAAGGTCTTATCTTGAAACTACTTCCCTTAGTGCCCTGAAGAAGGTGCCACGAATTAAAACTCAGTCCCATCCTCCCATTATTGCTAATGGAGCGAGACCTTGAAATCCCAGCCTCCAAGTGGTACCAGCCATGGAAGAAACAAGCAGGATTTCCACTAGATCAACAATACAAGCTATATATTCAAACTGAATAATCACAATACTGACCTTCCTTTTCTTCCCATACTGCTTCCTTCTTCAGTGAGATAGTTTAAGTTGCTATTTGAAGTATTGGTACCCTTTTGCCAACATCCCTTGTTGTGTCTGCAACCAACTCCTCATACCTCGTGGCACAAACCCTGAAAAATTGCCTTCTGTGCTCACTCTAGCCAAGCCTGAGAGTAAGAGATGGCTGATAACTGAAGAGGTTCTTACCTGACATATGGAAAAGATCTTCCTACAGCCCTGCTCTTCCATCTGTTATTCATCTAACAAAAACAGTTCCTAGTCTTAGAGATCATAAACTCTCTCTGGGTTTGCTCTGCACTATAGCACTTGACTTTCTACTGCTCAGAGTGTGCCAAAGGGAGGACCTCGGCAGAAATGGAAGAGGGATGTTTATCCAGTGACAGACTGGTGGTCTGACTCAGCTAACCCACACCAGCCCAGTGGAAGCTTTGTGCTAAACACAAAATTGCTTCAGTTCTTTACTAGATCATCTCAACTCACTGACAGCTGAATAATTCATTTAGTGGTAACAACTGGGAATAAAATCACGGAATCACTGAGGTCAGAAAGGTGCTCTGTAGATCACCTAGACCAAACCTCCTGCTCAGACTGGGGTCACATAGGGCAGGTTGCTCAGGATCATGTTCAGTTGAGTTGTGAATATCTCCAAGGGTAGAGACTCTACCACTGCTCTGGGCAACCTGTTCCCATGTTTGACCACCCTCACAGTGAGTTTTTTCTTATCCTGCATTTCAGTTTGTGTCCATTGATAGGATCCCCCCCAAGTCTTCCCTTCTCCAGACCAAACAACCCCAGCTCTCTCAGCATCTCCTCATACACTAGATACTCCAACTCCTTAATCTTGACCCTGCCTTTGATTCATTCCAGTATTTCCATGTCTCTCTTACACTGGGATTCTGGCACCGGACACAGCACCCTAGATATGTCTCACCAGTGCTGAGTGTGGGGGGAAGGATCACCTCCTCCACTGTTGGCAATGCTCTGCCTAATGCAGCCCAGGATGCCAGTCGCCTTCTTTGCCATGAGGGCACATTGCTGGCTCATGTTCAACTTGGTATCCACCAGGACCCCCAAGTCTTTCCTCTGCACAGCTGCATTCCAGCGGGGCAGCCCCCAGCCTGTACTGGTGCCTGCGGTTGTTCTTCCTACCCAAGGACAGGACTTTGGATTTCCCCTTGTTGAACTGCATGAGGCTCCTGTTGGCCCGTTTCTCCAGCCTGTCCAAGTCCCTCTGAATAGCAGCACGACCCTCTGGCACGTCAGCCACTCCTCCCAGTTTTGTATTGCCTGGGCTTTGTATATAGGGTTTCATCCAAAGGATACTGATTAATGTTAAAGTTCTTATGCAGAAAGAGAGAATATTAATTATTTTTTCATTTTTTTCATCAATGATATGATCTCATATGATCTCACAAAGCTGTACCTGAAGCCTGCAGATGTGTTTGCACAAACTTCACCTGTACATGACCAACTCATAGCTCAAAGACCTGAGATCCAACAGCCAATCTCATGCATCCGTGTAGGAAAAGGGAGACTCCTACACAGAGACAATGATATGTATCCCATCCAGTCATTCCTCCCTTTTATTTTATTTGTTGGGTAAATTAAAATTACAGAATTAAAAACTAGCTGCTGCAACTCAGAGAGGCCAATATCCTCTGTGGATGACTCACCCTCTTGTGGGTTTTTTTTTGGGATGTGTTCCTGAGGAAATGAAAACATGCTAATGTATTTTTTTCTCTCACTTCCTTACACAACACACTCACTGTTCTCCTGCTTAGATATTGGTGTGCGTCTTTGTGGGTCCTGTCTGTGTCAGGCTACATGGGCTGCCTGATCTTCTGGATCACATAGGCAGCAGGAGTCCAAAAGAAGTAACAGTGGTGTCATATCACACCTGCTTCTGTTGCTGGCGTGGCAGAACAAAGAATGAAAATACCCATGAGATGGGCAGAGACTGAAATGAGAGTGAGGCAGAGAAATAAAAGAAAGCACGGCCCTGAGAAAAGAGAGGCCACACAGTGTTATGGCTAAGTGATGACAGCCAAGTGCTGGTTGATTTTTAGTGGAAGACCACTGGGCACACCCAACGCTGTGTTTTACATGGCCTTGCAAGACCATGAGAAACTGAAATAAGGAAGGCAAGGCGTGCTTGTGAAGTCTCGGTTCCACCTGCTTCATAACACACTTCCTTGTGGTGCTCTGCCTTCCAGATGGCACATTGTGCACCAAAAGCAGGCAGTTGAGAAGAGCAGCAAAAAGCCTGACACCTTAAAGTCACCTTGAGGTGAGGGTGAAGAGCACAGCCAGGGGCTGGGGCCAATCCTCACCACCCTGGAGCAGGATAGCAAAAGGGATGGGGCAATGGGGACGCAAACCCCATGAAATCATTATGATCTTATGAACTCCTCTGACCAGCAAAGCTAAAGAATTAGAGAAGCCACAACGCTGATAAATCAGTACCCAAGAGTCCCAAACCTTTCCCCTCATACCTAGACAATGCTGGGATTTCAGACCTTTTGCCTGATGGAAGGAACTTTTTTTGCCCCAGAGGTTCTCCTGCGCTCAGGCAGAGCTTTTGATGTGCATCAGACTGAGTCTTGGTGTCTCAGAGCTGATGCAGGCTTGGCCCTCTGAGCTTAGCATGCTGGTCATGAAAGGAGCTGATCCCCCAGTGCTGACAGATGCTGAGCTTTTCTGATATTCGATATTTTTAAGTGCTTCTGGGACTTCTGCTCTAAAACGCTTCCCTTTAATTTCCATTTAATTTCCTTAAAATTGTCACTGGAGCTGTTGATATCTCTGACACGTGTCAAACGCATCCTTTCCTCTGCTGTCTATTTCTCCCCCACTGTGCAGTACATATAAAGATTTAAAAAAAGGTTTTCGGCTCGGCACTTCGCTACCCTCCTCCACACTTTTTTTGAGCATTCAAACCCTTTTTTTTTAAATTAAAAAACCCTAACATAGTGCACCTAATTGAACATATAATTGTTTCATGTAGAGTTTCCCCAGAGAATTATGTAATCTCAACCTGTCTTCCTTAGGCAGCGTATAATCATGCAATCTACTGTTTCTCTTCTTTCTTCTCCCTTTCTGTTTTTTTCTTCCCAATACTTGTAGTAAGTTCTCCACCTTGTCTAGACGTTTCTGACATATGCTGCCTTTACCTAATCTTCAGCCACTGTAGCCGGGAGATGTAGCGGCTCTCCTCTTTCCACACCTACCTCCTGGATCTCAACACCCCCCACCTGACAAGTCCTTATTCCAGCATCTCATCTGCCAGTGCTATTTCTACCCCTTCCAGCTGTGTATTTCATCTCATTGAGGGATTTTATTTTTTTTTAATGTTGCAACTGCTACCCTATTAGAGTGAAAGTTCTCTTTTAATGGGAAAATACCTGCAATGACCAAAATTGGCCATGTTTGATGATCAGTGGCTTAGGATGCTACAGTAATTAATGTAATGCTACTAGTAGGTAGGCATGATCACAAGTTTTCCATTGTGGTAGGCTTAAACAGGAAAAGTAAGGCTGGGATATTTTTCACTATGTTGTTTTATAAAAAAATTACAGTTTTGCCCTCCAAAAACAATTTGCATATGGAAAGATGGCCAGGATATTTCTTGGAAATTGTGGCTTGCCTGCCTTACCTTCTGCTGTCTCCCTCTCACCAGGTGACATCCCCCATGATACAGCACAGTTGGAGATCTGTCAAACACAGCCTCCCTCCCCAGGGAAGGGGTGAACCAGTACAACACCATGGGAACTGCAGCTGACCAAAGGTTCCCCCAAAATTCTCACTGAGCACTGCAGCAGTATTTTGAACTACCGTTAAAGAGTCCTGGACAGCATGCTACCACTGGAAAAGCTCACTCCATTTTCCATAGGTAAAAGGCCCTGTCTCCCCAACCCCAGTTTGAATGAATCCAGTCCTTCAGCTCATGCTAAGACAGAGGTTAAATTTTGTTTGAGTCTGGCAGGAAACTCCTTTCCCCTTGTTAGTGCACAGCTTCCACTGGGGCACAGAGAGCAGAAAGCAAAATTATTTGCAATCATGTATTTGAAATGTGCAAACGAAATTACCTTGCAGTGAGTTCACATCCCTCCAGATCTAGCTTTTCGCCAACAATCTAGCAAATATGTTCCCTGGCAGGAATGTTTGCTGAGAGAATAAATCACATTTTTTAGCCCTTTGTTCAAAGTAACATTGAAATATGTAGTGGTGAGTATTTACCTCTCCAACCTGATCATCAGAACTACCCTCATCCACTTGGAGATTAGGAGCATACCACATAGCTGATGTGTCCAAACACTGAAACTTTGGATCCAAGCAAGAGATTTAAAGATTGTGTTTGCACACCCTGAAAAGTCCCAAGTACTTGCACCAACAACAACCTTACAAAGCAACTGCAAAGCCCTGGGGCACTCCAGGTAGGTGAGAAAAGGAGGAAAAAGCTTGAAACTGGATTTGGTTCCATCCAGGTTCCCTCGCAAGCAACAGCTCCCACATTTACACAGGCACTTCTCATGCTTTTGAGCTTCCTCAGGCTAGCTGACCAAACAGTTGCTACACTTCTCTTGCAACCTGCTTCTTCTCAGCTTTCCACGTTCTTGTTCCACCAGAGGCAAGTTATTTCCAGTGACACTGAGACACATTTAAAGCATCACATCTAATTCCTTCCCATCTTCCCCACATTACCTCATTCTAACTGGTGTTGAGACATTACACTCTTCAAGCTACAAGCGCTTTGGGAAGGGATTGCCTATATTTGAAGGACTTTCATCTTCCCAAGCACATAAACAAAATCCATGGGCATCCTACAGTTTAACTTCATTCTGGTGCCTGAGTGAAAATGGCCTCATGTTTAAGTACTTAGCCTGGGATGTTGACCACTACCTTCTCCACCCAGAATAAAACGTCCCAATCCCAAGTATTTGCCTGTGCCCAGAGCCGCAGCCCCGGGCAATGCAGGTGGGCCCACTCACACCTCCTACCCACACAGGTCCTTGGCTCCACCTCACACCTCTGCCTGACCCCATGGAAAACAGGGGGTTGCCCTTTTCTGGTCCAATCTAAGGGACAGGGCCACCATATCCCAAAGCCATTGGGTGAGTCAGATCTACTACTGTGTCTAGTCATGGCCCCACAATTTAAGAAGGATGTTCAGGTACTTGAATGTGTCCAGAAGAGGGAAAAAAAAGCTGTTGAAGGGGCTGAAAGGAATGTCCTGTGAGGAGCATTTGCAGAAAAGGAGGCTGAGGGGTGACCTCATTGCTCTCTACAGCTTCCTGAGGAGGGAAAGTGGAGAAGGAGGTGCTGAGCTCTTCTCCCTGGTATCCAGTGGTAGCAATGGTGGGAATGGTTCAAAGCTGCACCAGGAGAGGTTTAGACTGGACATTAGGAAGCATTTCTTTACTGAGAGGGTGGTCAAACACTGGAACAGGCTTCCTAGAGAGGTGGTGGATGCCTCATCCCTGTCAGTGTTTAAGAGGCATTTGGACAATGCCCTTAATTATATGCTTTAACTTTTGGTCAGCCCTGAAGCGGTCAGGCAGTTGGACTAGATGATTGTTATAGGTCCCTTCCAAGTGAAATAGTCTAGTCTAGTCTATTCTACCATGTGTTTCCTAATCTAACCAGCCACTGACACTTGCAACCCATTTATAAATTCACAGAGCAGCCTCTACCAGCAGCATTACAGTCCCAAACATTCCAAATGCATACGCAAGAAAACTAAAAGCAATGGTTGGTTTCTTTTTTTTTAAATATATGCTTTTGTTTCTCTTTATTTCCCTTTGAATTTTGGAGCCTTCAAGGACTGCATTTAGCAGGTTCTTTCAGCAACTGTGATGTGCTGTTGATAAGAGACAATCCCTTGATCCAGGACCTTAGGCTTTCAATGAAACTCAACGTAACATTGCAACAGACTGCTGTAGCCCTGATTCATATCTCATTTGCAGCACTTGTAAAGAAATGAATCACTTCTAGATAATGATTCCTGGGATCCTGAAGTAGCTGCAAGAGAACAGCAGGCTGCACTTCTGTGTCTGTTGCACCACTTCCAGGTGACTCCAGCAATGTGCTCTGCTCTCCAAAGTCCATAGCCAAGTACATGAGACAGCCCTGGGAGCCAGGAGACCTGGCCTCTTGACTTGTCCATTGACTCATTCACCGACTCCTGGCAAGTCACTAGAAATTATTCATTTTATCCCCCTGCAGAATGGGCTGTGAGACTCACTCCTTTAGGGGAGCAGAAGCCCTCTGTGACCTGTGGCTGGGACTTGCAACAAACACCATACCATTATTCCCTGTTAGCAGTGTTGTTCTGATAGCAGGACCACGGCACAGACAACCGCCAAGCAAGCTTTTGCAACACCATACGAGTGTAGTAGAGGGAAAATAACTGAAGCCTCTCTCCTAATTTAGATGCCACACGGAGATCCCAGAGCAGCAAAACAATACGATTTCTTGGTGCTGACCTTTCTTTTGATAAACATCAGTTGGAATTTATTTTTAAGGCTACCTGCTGGAGGGTCTCCACTTGCTCGTTGCTTTGGTAAAATAGCTGTGAGGTAGTCTCTGCTGGATTCCTCCCCTCTCATCCTGGGTGAAGAACCACAGGGTTGTATCCTGATTAATAGGACTTAGGAAACCTAGGTTCATACCTCAGTTAGTGCCCCGTGTTACAGCTGCATCCTTCCATGAAGCTAAGCAGGGCCTGTTCTGCGACAGGAGGCAGTGGGAACTCAACCAAAGCAGGACCCAGAAACTCCGGTGACTAAAAGCAACATGCAGATGAGACAATCAAGGGAGACACCAGTCTAGGTGAAGAGGGGAACAAAACCATCATGGTCCATGGTTTAACATGACCTGCTGCACGTCATGCTATCCATGACCATTATTTGTTGCTACCAGCCCATCTGCAACAGCCAGGGCCTTTCCACCAGGCCTGGGCAGCAGTGCCCTAGGCCATTACTGTACCATATGAAAGCACTGCATTTTCCTAACAATGTTCTGTGTGAATGTTATGTTACTTCCCCGGTTGGCAGCTCCAATCTGCCAGAATGTTAATGAGAAACTAACAAAGAGCACCAGGCTAATGCAGAAGCAATAATGAAGATTAATCTCTCCCCAGAGAGGATGACATGCCTTCTTAGAGACCTAGTGCACCACAACATCATTTGGAGGGTCAAAAGTGGGTCAGTGAAAGCTAATTAATAGCAAATCTCTCTTGTTCTTAATTACAGAGTGGTGTGTAGGGATTTCAAATAAGCTGTATGGTCCATTCTAGCCGCTGAATTCCCAAGCTGGCATCCATAAGCCATGCAGGAATTCGATGGCATAACTGGGCGTAGGTCTCTCACTGGGAAACAAGCAGAGCCAGGGAGACTGGGGCAGCGTGGGCTTCATTCCCTGATAGCAATTAGAAGTCTTGGTTTTGGAAGATGCATTGGATGACCTTCTGTGTAACACAGCATGGGACCTCAGCAGGGTCCTGCCTACTCAATAGGGAAGCAAGTGATTCCTGAGCAGGGATTTCAGGTCAGGCTAGATTTCTCTCTCAACAACAAGCTCCTGGCACCCTCCAGCAGCCTTTGGAGTTGGTTCTCCTACAGTACAATTCCCTGATGCGTAATTTATTGCCAAAGGATGCTAGGTTTGTACATGGCTTCAAGGCATAGCCTTAACAAGTCTGTCAAAGAGGGTCTCATCAAGGGCTGTTACCTACACAGATGTTACAACTAGCCTGAAAAGCTCCCAAGAACAGAAGCAGCATGGGAAGACCCTGCAACACTGGAGAGCCTTGCCATTTGGGAATGTGACTGAGATCCCAAGCCTGCTACTCACTTCCACTTACGTCACTTCAGCCCCCTCACCTCAATTCCTGGCTCACCACATGAAGGCACTCTGGTGGCAGAAAGCGTAGCATCCCAGGTAACGCTCCCGTCTCTGGTGCTTGTGTGTCCGCACTACCTCGTGCAACAGCCTTTGCCAGGCCTTCAAGACTTGACCATCATACCCATTTGATGAAGATGCTTCCATTCCTCCTTTGCCTGCCCTGGGTAAACCGACTTAATAGAAAAAAAAGCAAACAATTCCCCTGGGTCATCTCTGTGCTGAGAGGGTGAACTGGAGGAGAAAGCACCGTGCTTTATGGCTCTAGCCATAAAGCTGCGAGCGTTTAGGATTCCTGTCCTGCCTGGCTGGAGCCCAGCTGGAAGCAACTCCTGTGCAGGCAAGGCTGTCCTGCCAGCTCCGCAATCTCACAGAGGGAAAACATGCTGGGGCTAAAGAAAAATCAATGACTTTGCACATGTCTTTGCAAGGCTGTATTCAGAGAGGTGACTGGCACTGAAATTGCCCTACTTACCACAAAAGCAGTGACAGTGCCACCACCGCAGCAGGGGACAGACTGACTCCAGGCCTTGTTTCAGTCCTTGTATTCTAATTGGAGCAGGCTGTGCTGCCAGCAAGAAAACAGGATCCTTTACAAGATCAGAAGTACATATCTCCCACTATGCTTTCAAAGGTAAGCCAACAGCTCCACGACTGCATTTAACTCTTGCCCAGCTGACATCCACAGCACCAGTCCATGCACACTGCCCACAAGAGGAAAGAAAGGGGAGGGGGGCGGAAGTCAATAGGCTGCAAAGATTTACAGTGGCTGTGCAGTCGGGGACACAGCAGCACATTCTGCTGGAAGCATCAGTGTCTGGATGAACCCTTCTGACATGCAGCTCGCCTTTGAGAAATGTACAACTTTACTGCTGGATAAACAAGAGTCACTTTGCACATCAGCAGAGCAAACAGAAACCATCCTAATTCTGCCTGACCTCTCACAATGGGACTAACTGCCTGCCCTCTTGCATTTTATGCTGGGCAGTGTCATTGCTCAGACATTTAGATGTCCTCCCCAAGTGGTTTTGGCAAGGACTATGGGACAGAGCTACCACCATTAGACCACATTGGCATCACGCTCTTGGGGCCAGAGGGTTCTTCCAACTCACACCCTCCGGTGAGCAGCTTAAGTCCTTCTGCTAGGCTCCAGCATGAGTGGAGGACTGAAGTGGGCATTAGCAGGGGCTGGTTCAGGCTGTAGGTTTCTGTCTAGAGGCATTCTGTCCCTCTTCCTAGGAACATACTGCCCACACACCCAGGGGAAACACTGCTCCCTTAACATCTGAACAAAATGTCTTGGGTATTCTGCTAAGATGAGCATTTAAAGAAGTATGTACCCACCTCCCACTGATAGCAGAAGGACTTAGGCACCTAATTCTGCTAGGCTCCTTTGAAAACACTGGATTCCAATGCTCAAACATCTGCTCTAATTAGCCAAATAATTCCCCGCGTCATGCCTGTGCTCTTAAAAGATTGGCAGTAGAGCTAACTTACACTGATTCACCTTCTGACTCACAGTCATTTATTTGCACTATTTCCAGCACTAGGAGTTGAAATAATGATACATGTTTTCCATACATTCACAAGAGAATTCATAAACACCATGAATGCATGACTTCATGTCCAGCCACACCAGGCTCTCCTAACTTCTCGACCAAATGAAAACAACCAGATCTATTCTGAACTGCAGGCATGCTGAACCAAGTTTGGGGAAACATTAATCCCTGGAAATCCTCTTTTTTTCCCCATTTTTAAGGCAAATTCCAGAACTATGAAAGCTTCGAAGTCTGTCAGACTCAAAGATGAAGCATTTCCTCTTCATAACTAGCCCCTCCTGGCTGGTCTGGTCTTGTGCCTCCACACTGTGAAGGAGGGGATGCTTAGAGGGCTGAAAAAAGCCCTCCTGGCTCTACAGTGCTTTTCTAGTTTTGAGTTTACAACTGCCTGACAGCTGGTACCACCTATAACACAGACACTGTCCCCCAGCACACAGCACCAAACAGCTCTCAGCAAAGTCAACACAAGCCATCTCCAGCTGTGACATGAGGCTCTAAGCCTTTCATGTTTATTCCTTCCAGTATTGTCCAAACTTCATCCTGGTGGCCTAACCTCCCATATCCCATGGAGGATCACTTTCCTTTAACACTTTGGTGCTTCAGCAGGGATGCCTGGCTAAATAAAAAGCAGCAGAGGATTGATTTCAGCTTCTAAATCCAATCATCAACTAAGGTGTATTTCTGGAATGGTGTTAAGCAGTGGAGAGACCCCTCGCCCATCATCATTAGGTGCTTGACCCCCAGGCCACTGAAATCACAGGAAGGTGGCATATAGAAGCCAAGGTACCGGGACACTAGCAAATTCATCTACATTTAAACTAAACCATCTATCCCAGGATACATCACACCATGTCTGACTGCTTCAGGAGATGAACCATGCTAACTTAAGTCTCAAGCTAGAGCAATGCCCTTGGATTTAGCTGAACGCAGAGTTAGGGAAGCTTCTCCCAGAGCTGAATCACTCACTCTCCAAACTCTGAATCACTTTGTTCCAGCTCAGCTATCAGCTCCAGCTAAGAGCAAAATGACCGTAGCTCCCTACATGTAGTTCCCCCAGGGAAATACTCGTCAGCTGCAAAACCACCTTAGAGCCTTCCCACAAGAGAGGAACCGAGAGTGCCCTGGCTGTACCAGTTCTGCGGGGTGGGGTGGTGGGAAGCAGCAGGGTGGCAGGGTGCTGCAAGAACAGCTGGCCCTAGGGCAGGACGACTTTGGATTTTTTAATTTTGTTTTATATATGCTGAAGAGAGACCCTCAAACTCCACAAAACTCAAGGGCACATGAGCTCTGCTTTAAGCCTCTTTGGCACACTAACCCTTACAGCCGTCAGTACCACCAGACAAAATGGTTTCTTGGGAAAGGAGGGTTGGTGCTGAGTAGATCTCTCTTCCTTGTGCCATGGCAGTGGAAAGCTGGGCAGGGGGTAGTTCCCATATAAGCACAATCCAGGACCAGACTGAGACCATAAAGTGGTTCAGTTCAAGACAAGCTCTGGCAAAGCTGTTCCATAACTGCTCTATCTCCAGCTCCCACTGTCTCACATTATCTCTAGTCCTCACAACCATAGCAATTAGATGGTCATGGCTGGGAGCAGAAGGGAAACTGTTTAAAGTCTCCAAGTCCCAGCTTCAAAGTGCACTGAAGACAAGCCATGCCTGGGTGGAATGATCCACTGGAGCCACAGATGTCTTTTTAGCAGCACATGCAGGCAGTGGTCTGCCTGTTGCTGTTGTATTGTAAGAGTACAGGAGCATCTTACAGCTTCCTGACTGACTTCCAGCTACTGCCCTATAATCTGTTCCTAAATATCAGCTGTTATCTCTGCCATTTCAGAGATTTTCACTAGCTGTGCTCTGCTAGAGGAATGCAACGCGGCCACCAACTTGACATGAAGATAAGGCCGACCCTGTTTATTGAATGTTTGCCTGGGCCACCCCCACCGAGGATCTCATGGATCTCACCTGTGCAGCTGCAACAAGTCTCCTTTGCCTTTAAAAAAGGGACAGTGTTAAACAGACTACTTTTGTGATCCGTTTACATGCCAGGCTCAGCTCCTTTAAAAAATAGGACATTAGAGAATTTAATTGCCGTGACTTTGCAAGCATCCTTTTGTCATGTTAAACACTGAGCACTAAGCCAGGATCAACGAACATAAAGCAAAATTGTGCCATGCCTGTCCTTGCTCTGCAGTCATGTAACCAGGGAGACTGGGCTGCTGAGCAGGGACAATGATGGTGTGAGGCTGGGATGGAAAATAGTGTATTTGGCAGCCATCAGCAATGCAGTCAGCACTGCAGCTCCTTCTGCAGCTCCTTGGAGAGGCTCAGCAGAGAGGCCAAGGCTTGAAGGTCTGTGGCAGAGTTGGGCAGAGTCAGTGCTGACCTCTCCATTGACCCCTCTCAGGTCAGGATCAGGCCCTGACCAAAGCAGGTCATAGCAAGGAAATTATTTGAAGGAAGGAGAGAGGTGGTCCATGATGTGTGACCAAGCTCTGACTTTATGCTGGGACCCAAAAACCACATGTTTGTGCTCAAAGGACTGCACCCACCCCTGTGCCAGGGCTCACCATACCAGGGCTGAACCCCTGGCTCTCCGCATGGCTCAGTGCAAAGTTCATCAGTCTTCAGCCACCAAGCTTTGGTGCTGCTCTGCCAAAAACTCAGTGACTTGAGAAAGTTTCTGTCTCCCTGTGACGTAACACAGAGACACAGCCCATGGTCAGACATGGCTGCCTGCATGTTGGGGGGGTGACCTGGAGTCCCCACAGTTCTTCACTGGGTGCTGCAATAATAAACCCCAAACCATTGCTGAGTACCTCTGATGGATGCATAAATCATACCACTTCCCTCCAAGTCAACAGAATAATTCCAGGTGATACCAGCTCAACACCTGAGCTCAGACTCTCCCTCCTTGCTACACGCTTACAGCAAAGCTTCCCTGCAGGTGAATGGCTCCAGCCATTCCCTAAGCCTGAGGGTAGTAACAGAACTCCCAGCAGTTTGTCAAGCAGGGGCAAGACAGGCTGTGTGCTTTAAAGTAAGCTTCTGCTTAAGTACTTACTTAATTGGGCTTTACTGCAGTACTTAAATACAGTTTAGAGGCAATTTCTCAAAAGCACCTAAGTGGTAGGAGGATTCCAGTCCTCCTGCTGCTCACTATAGCTCAGGCTCCTAACATGCAAGGTGGTGACTAGAAGATGTTCTCAAGGTGGTTTCAAACTCTCTGCCTTCACTTCCTCAGCTTTCTAGGGGTCATTATAGGAGATCAGTGAGGGGAAATTAATGTTTGTAAGATACATAATTGAATGGAATACATAACAATTAGTGAAAAAGAATAAGTATTAAACTGATTAAAAGCTATCCAAGCTGAACAGAACTAAAAATAAATGAAACCCAGCCACAAGCCTAATGAACAATTGCTCCACAACTGTTCCTAACTCATCTTTCAACTGAAATAAATACTTTTAAATAAAATCACAGATTTTTTTTAAAAATGCTAAGAAAAAAAAATCAAATAGAGCCTTGTAAGGATTCATTTAAGTTGTACATGCAAAATAATTCAGAGCTCCTATTCCCCCCCCCACCCCGTGTGTATTGTAAGAAATCACCAACCACTTTTCTGCCCATTCATAAGCAAGTCCTCTCTCTCCCCTTGCCTCCTGGACACAGTGTGCTCATTCAGCATTAAGGACAGCCAAATGAAATTTAACCAAATTCACACCTTCCACTCCATAATCTGTGATCTCTGCATCAACCTTCTGTGCGGGCAAGGATGGCCACAAGAGGCCAAATGCACCACAGTAATGGTCTCTCCCTTTTCTTGGCTTTCATTAGCTTTTTGTTCTCCACATGGCGGCATGTCCCAGCTTTGAGATCCTATTTATACTGTGAACACATGGCACCTCGTGCTCAGGCTGTGGCTGATGCTGTTTGTAGGCACAGAAGCCTCAGTTTAACACAAATCCAATTTTAAATGCAAAAGCAGGCTCTTAAAAAAAAAAAAAGGCAATCCATCAAGGTACCAGACTATGTGATGGATATTAGCCATGTACTTAAGTGTCTTGCTGAATCAGGGCCATGGCCTATCGATTACAGATGATATATTAATGACGTACTTTTCTCAGAAATGATGATGGAGTCTGTATCTTGGCCAAAGTTACCCAACACATGCAGCAACACAGACCAACATGGGAGTTACCCATAGTCTGTGGACAGTCCCAACAATAGCCCGTGGGTTTGCCCCCACTTCCCCTGGCCTGATGGCATACCTTTACACGCCCTGTGGGTCCAGCACGGTGGGTCCACGGGGCTGACACCTTGTCCTCCTGCGGACAATTCTGACCAGGGAAAATTTGTGCTAATTGCAGAGGGACCGTGCAGAGGTTTATAGCTGTGCCTAACCATACAAGTCACTAAATAAGACTTAATTAATAAAAATTAATTAGCTAGCATTAATCAGGTAAAATCAATTAGCAAACACTATAATAACAGCTGTACAGTAAGGTTGCAAAGGAAAGTCTATTCAAGATCCAGACTACCGCTCTGGTGCCATTCTTACTGTCTATATTTAATACCACCACTGTCTTAATACTCAGGGCCATTTCCCTACCTGGAGTGAACCTGGAGACTGCTAGTTTGGTGCCTGCCAAGTACCGGGCACGGCTCTGCCCTCACTGTTACAGGCAGAGCTGTGGATAGAAGAAACAGCTATCATGCAAAACATAGCGCTTTTCTCTGCGGTATATTGCAAAGCACTGGCTCAACTAGAGGCAAGGCCAGCTTGCTGTGTCATCCCCATCCTTGCATCCCCTCAGCCAACTCTAGGAATATACAGAGCCAGAATATACAAATCTCATCTCATTTATCCTAAGCACCATCATATAATCCTAACAGGGTCTGTGGCCTCTTCATATTCCCAGGGTATTGCCACAAGGTGCAAGCCTGTGCTTACAGCACCTTGTAAGTGGAGCCAAAGTGGTTTAGAAGATGGGATCCCACCAGTCTGGACCACTACTCCCAGTTCTGAGGAACAGAAGTTTTGATGGTGGTAGCTCACTTCTCTTGTGTGAGCCTAGGAAGCCAGAGCACGCAGCACGAGCAAGGCAAAATATTAGCGCCATATTGTGCTGTAAATGCTGCAGCAGGGGAATACCCACAGGCTGTCAATTCAACATCGTATTGGCAAGAGCTGTTTTTATTGACATCTGCTGTTTTCATCATTGCATAAGGAAACAGAAAGAAGGAGATGTTCAAAAACAGTATCCAGGCCAGGTCCTGGGAAGCTGCACTCTGTGTGTGTCAGTGTACCCGTCCTGAAGCACCTGAGCCATACGCTCCTGCACCTACTCAAAGCACAGGAAATTTCCCCTCTCCTCCCTCTTGCATCTTTTCCTCAAATCCATTTTCAAGCCACACAGCTTTCTGTCACCCATCCATACATGAGCCTATTGCCAGGCTGGGGTTTCATTTGCAATATATAGGGGACAGCAACCTCCCGTGGTTTCCCCAAAAGCGGTACAGAATCCCCCAGAAGTTAACACCAGGAGATCCAGGCACATGGGCAGACACAGCACTTTGCCACCTGTGCCCTTCTCAGAAGCAACCAGCTTCCCCATTCACATTCCTGATGCTGCCGTGAATTAAAGCTGGTTCGCGCTCAGCAGCAAAGCCCTGGCACAGCAGTCTGCTGTTCGTCACAGCAGCACTGAAGTTAATGAAGCAGGAGAGCAGTCAGGTGTGACTTCGAAGAAAGGGTAGAGTGTGCTTCTAGCTTGTCCATAATAGTTAATCATTAGAACCTTTCATGGTCACAGAAGGTGCTGGCCTCCTTACAAGCTCCCCTTATCAGCCATAATTATTTCCTGATCAGCTCTTGCCTAACTACCTGGCAGACTTATGCACAACACCCTTGAGTCACCTGACAGCATTTATTGCCCTATATTCTGGGCCAAATGGGCCTCTGCTGTGTCAGCTGCAATATTTACAGCATGTTGTTTCTCCCAGCCCATGCCCAAACATAAAAACCATTCTGCCCTCTGCTTTCTCCTTTATACCATCACCTCTTTCAGTGACAAAGCAAAACAGAGCAGTCATCTAAATACCTCAGCACTTCTTTCTCTTCTTCTCCCCCAAATGCAACAGCTCTTCTTGCATAAAGCCCAGGGGGGTACTGCTGCCATCTCCCTAATTCCGCTTTAAATTTTCAACCATTTAAATTCTATGGATATTGCCTAGATATCTAAATTAATAGATTTCTATTTACACTTCTGTCCTTTTTTATTTTCTGAAAAAGACTAGCTCACCTCCCTAGAGGAGAGAGACATAAATCCAAGTGATAGACCTAAACGTGTCACCCACGCGGTGTGTTATTTGCTGTGTCAGAGCCAGGAGAGCCAGGATTCTGCTTCCTGTGGAGCAGAGTTCAGAGTTACCAACTTAACTCTGCTCTTGAATAAAAATGGATAGAATAACGCTGACCAACAAGGTTGGTCTGAACCGATGAAGTCAAATCCTGAAGCTCTATAGGAGCGGAGCCAGTGGAAATTTCCAAGAGTCGGAAGAGGGCTTGTACTTAGCTAAATAAAAACAACTTAGATAAATAAAAGCAAGAACTGGAAATCCAGTTTCTATTGCAGCTCTGATTAACTGGTAGAAACTCACCTGTTCTCAGTGAAGTGGAAGAAGCTGTGTAGTCTATAGGTAGCACATGCTTATCTATACACGTGCTGTACAACACCTATCCAAGCTACCAACAAGAGTTTGACACCAAAACATATCCAAAAGGGGACAGAGGTCTCCAGACAGGGAGGGGAAAACTCAAGAAATGAGAACATGGTATTTCACGACCAAATTCATTTTCTTAGTGAGACAATAATATCCACAAAAAGGAATAAAAATGCCAAAAAAGGAATAAAAGCACAGGGGGATTTCATCTTCACAGCTTAAGTTTAGGAAAAAAATGCTTTAGGGAACTTCAAAACCACAAAACAAGCAGGGGATGTACATGGAATAACCCCAGGGCCAGATTACATTGCTGTTACTTAACCCTGGTGTCTGATACATGGCTGACTCTGCATGCAGGAGATTGCAAGGTCATTCTGAAACACTTGCAATCTACAACTCAAACAAATGTTTCCTCTTTCTTTTCTAGCATAGCATCCATGTAAACCAGTCAGTATTTCAGAGAGTTCTCAAATATGACCAAGAATTTGGAAGTGCTCTGCTCATCTTGCTTGCTGCAGTGAGGTCACCTCCAAGACAGACCCAGCAGATGTGCACCAAAGGGACACTGGCCATGCCCTGAGAGCACAAATAATACACTGGCAAAGTATAAATTAAATGCTTACAGAAGTGTCTACCCGCACGTGCAGTTCTCCACTTTGTGAGCATATTGTACTTCCTTCTGCTCTCACAGTCATCTATGATTTTGCTTGAGGCTGCTGTAGATAGCGCTTTAAAAATGCCAGCTCAAGGCTCAGGAATAGTCATGAAGTCATACAGGATCTCAGAAAGTATTACTGAAAGGCTAGAGAAAAGGAAAGTAAAGCCTTCCTTTTTTAAAGCCACCATAGAAAAATGACCCTGCGATGCACCTAAGTCACAATTCCTGTTGGGGGGGGTCTCCTCACCCTCCCTCGGAAAGGGTAGACAACACATGGAGAAGAACAACAGACTGATGAGTGATTTTGTATGCTGCACAGCTCCTGCCTCCATGTGGGAGAGTGCCTCAGAAAAGAGATGGCAGGGGGAGATGACCGAGACACAAAGGGCAGAGAGGTGATTAAAGCACAAGTGTTGAGTACATCTCTCAAAAAAAAAAAAAATCAAAACCCAAACCTAGAACCACTGCAATTACCAGGTCCACCAAAAATCATCAGGATGCTGATGCCAGAAGATGGGATGATGGGCCAGAGGTTATGCCAGAGGAAGGATCATGCTATGAACACAGTTTCTCTCTTACACTTCCCCTAAGCATGTGTTATTGGTCACAGTCAGGGACAGGGTACTAGGTTAAGGTGGACCTTTAGCCAGAACCAGTACAGATGCTCCAACGTTCATGGTCTCACTACTGGGGCATAAGCTAAGAGCTAATATTGGAAAACAAGCCACCTTCCACCCAGAGCCATACCCAGACATACAGCTCTTGGAAGCTGCTTATTTGATTTCCTGCAACTTTTTATTTCAGACCCTCTTCCTGTTGCTTTCTTTCAGCTTTATTTTTTTAGCATTAAAAATACACCCGGATTTTAAATCACAGTGAAATACACTGCAATAAGCAGCCTTGCAGCTTGGTGTCAGCTGTCTGTCCACAAATAATAGCTCCCCCTTTACTGCTGCCTGTCCATGTGCCCTGACCCTTAACTAAAGAGGTCTCTTCCAGAGCAAGCCCAGAGCTCATTCCCTGTGGTGCCTTTAGTCTTCAGCCTCTCTGCCAAAACAGCCAACACCAGTAGCAATTATGGAAGTCACTAACTGTGACGTGGTGACTCGTCCATGGGGGACCCAAGTCAAACTACTCCTGCAAGACCCACTGGACTGGGGGAGTTACCACAGAGCAGAACCCAGCTTGCTTTTCTCTGCAGAGCATGTCTCAATTTATTATAATGACACCGCAGCTTGACCTAACTGTTGAACTATCTAATGCAACATGCCTACTGTAATCAGCAGCCATGAAAATTAATAGCACCATTCTTTCCATTTTTAATGCAGTTTGAGAGACTTTAATCAAATCTGATGAGGGGCAAAGTAGCAAGTGATGAAGTTATGCAGGAGGGAGGGAGTGTGTTACCTGCACTGTAGTTATGCCTTGTGTCAGTGCTCCTAAAAGTCTGCTACCAGAGGAGCTTGAACAACTTTTTAGAGAGTATCTTGGCACTACCAGACCACACAGAGAAAGCTACAGCTCTGTGTTTTGAGTTGCACCATTCTTTTATTCAAATTCAGCTACTTACTTAATTGACACAGATGGTGTTGAACCTTCTCCCATGGGTCCAGAAAGGATACTACGTCCTTGGTTTTCAGTGGATTTCTGTGCAAATTCCCCCTGAAGACAGATTTAGGACCCTGGCCTTTAGCAAATACCTGTGTCTTCTTGTTCAGACCTTACTGAACTGTCGCTGGGACACGTTCCCAACACCACAGTTCCTGGTTCACTGCAGGCGTAGGTGGGAACTTGCTGGCTTTTGCTAGCTTAGAGCCAGAGCCCACAAGCCCCAGGGCATGCAGGGCCCTTCACCACCATCAAGCTTCATCTTGCCCATTCACTGCTCAGCCTTGTTTAACCACAAGGATGAAGGCAGGGAATTGTTTCATGCCTTCCAAGAAACGTTTCATGGAACTGGAAAAGGTTTATCTGTATTTTTCTGAAGGAGGTTTTGGTTCCCAGGTATGTATTCTTTCCTAAAACCCAAGTGAATCATATACCCAACCCCCCAAGAAATCCCACCGGGCGGGGAGAGGTGTGCGAAAAGTTGGGTTTTGGAGATGACACGTGTGCATTTTGCTTAGGCTCCTCCTCTCACACACACTCCCTGCAAAAGCCCTGAAATGTCCTGATAGAAATAGCTGTTTTGGGGGGACACATACATATCAAAAAGCCCCAGCTTCCAGTGGAAAAAATAAAATTTAAAAAAGGCTTCTGAGTTGCTTTGTATTCTGAATCAAGCTAAGTGACAGGGCTGGTGACTGAATCACACCACAGTGCATCTCATGGACCAGCGCTAATCACTGCCTTCTGCTCACACACATGCCCCAGAGATGCTTCCAGGCGTTCCTCCTCCTGCTCTACTGAAGCTGCAGCTCCCAAGCCCGCTGCACCCCGTGCTAAGCTGCCAGGGCCACTCAATCCCAGGAGGGGATACCCACCACTGGCACAGACAGATACCATCAGTCACATCCATCCCTGTGGCACAGCCAATCTGTCAGCCTCAGTGACAGCTCTGTGTTGTGACGGCTCTCCAAGCCAGCAGTGCAGCCAGCACCCGGAGCACAGCCAACACTGCTGAATGCAGATGGAGGTCTGAGCCTGCCTTTGCACCTCTAAAGTCATGGTGGTCACTCTCTTATGAGTAAATAGCTTTCGCTCCACTTTTTAGGTCTGTTTTTTCCATTTCCCCATGCCTGGCTCTTTCTCACCACAAAAAAACCAACCCACCCTTACTACTAGCCATATATAAGAGTTCATGGGCAAAGCCCCTGACTTCGGCTCCCAGAAAAGAGCACTGGAAGGAGAAACAGGGAAACAAACTGCACTAATATGATTTATCTTTTGCACAGGGGCCCCACCCTCTCTTTCAGGACCAGGCATTCAGATAATGAGAAACAGGGCATTCCCACCCCTCATGCACAATCCCCTTTTTACTTCCTACGCAATGAGGAATTAAGACATGAGACTTTCTCAGCGACTTCCCACAAGAGCTGTCTCTGACTTTGACTTTGATAATCCAGCTTGACTGATCTTTCTCTGGCAGTGGCACTGGCGTCGGTAGCCAAAGTGATGGATGGGCTTTACAGCTCAAATGGCCTTTGGGATAGCTGGTTGAAGATAAGTACCTAAAACTCTCAATTTATGCTCCCACAAGTTCCTAAGCCACAGGATGTTCATGCATACCTTTTTTCTTTACTGTTAGCTTTGAAAGAGGAGCAAAATAAAGAGCACGAGACTCTCAAGTAGCTATGTTGGCATCCATTGCTAGAAGAAAGTGAATTACATGACCTGGAAGTGGCAGTGGCTGCCCAAATTTTCTACCCTCCCAAATTCCTGATGACATTGGCTCATCACTGCTTTTCTAGTTTCTCTCCTTTATCTGAATTTTTACTCCGTGTCTCCTGGGCCAGGTATGACAGGAGTGAATACTATTGCCTACAGATAGAAAATGAAGGTAGGAAACACAGGAAGACAAGCAGTTGAGCTGCCACAAAAGACAAAATGGCATCAGCGTAGTCTCTGTGCATCCTGGAAAGATGCACACTAGTGACTTTAGGTGGTTGTTAGAGACACTGCAGTTGTCAGGTCACAATTCCAGCTATACTCATATTCTGCTAAATCTTTCTCAAATTATCGCTGTCATCAGAGGATTTGTGATCACTTGGGTAATATTACAATGGCTGAAACTTCAAATGCATTCAGATTGATAGACCCCATTAAGATGCTCATCAAAAGCTACTAAAAACCTACTGATTTATGGCTACCGGCAGGAAAGTTTCATTACAGGCAGTTATATTTTTTTTCCTCAGCTTTCAGAGGTGCTTTTGTAGAATTTTCACTCTTAAAGTATTTAGAGCTTAATGAACACTCAAACAATTGTCTGATTTTAAGCTCTCCGGACTGCCAGCAATGACTGAGGTTTAAGATAACTTAGAAGAGGGCCCAATAGCAAGAGGTGAGCACCAAGGCTCCTACTGATAAGCACAATTGCTTGGTGCCCTTCAGAGCTTAAATTCATGACCAAGTTACCACAGAATAAATGTAAATGCACTTCAGATGACCCCAGCAACTAGCTGTGTACACAGTCTTAACCCTCAGCAAAGATAGAGTGATCTAAGTGACACAGACATGCATGTACATAGACAGCAGTAAACGTAGGCCAGAGCTGAGCTGAACACAGCCACAAACACTCTTCAAAATCAAAAATGGGAAAGAAAATTGTTCATTTGGTTCTTCCACACTGATACAGACCTATAACCATTTCCAGGGCAGGGACTGAGAGGGTAGTCCAAGATGTTTCTGTTTGACATAAATGTAATTTGTACTTAAAAGTCTTGGAGGTATAAAACTGTGTTGGCCCTCCTGGAGTTCAACAGCCAGGAGATCCTAAGCACAAGCAGAGAGCAAAACTAGGATGTGTGTCAACACCTGAGAAATGCTGGGACTGACAAGCAGTTGTGTTTTATCAAGGAATGTGACGTACAACCTGCTTTCTCATTACAAAAGCAGCAGGACTACGTTTTTAGGAAGGAGCCAGTTTCAACTTTCTTTGTACTTGAGGACTTTCCCAACCATCATACAACCATAGAGTAAACAGATGTACCAGGGTGAATTCGGGTAAAGAGTGACTCAGGATTTCTGAGGCAGCATCAAGTGCAAACAAGACCTTTGAGATGAATTACTGACTGCCTCAAAGTGAAACAGCACTGACAGATGCACTCTGTGTCATAGGGCAGTCACCTTTTTCTCTTTAGAGGTGATTCTTCCTGGAGATCAGACCTATGAAAGTGGCAACCACAGAAGCGATCTGCAGCCATTTCCTCCCTACACATAAGGGAGACAATCCATATGTGTGGTCACTCCATGTGCCCCGTTGCCTCTGGGAATCATTGTCCAATTTCAGCTGGAACCAGAAGACGAGCCACAAACATACCAAATTCCTATGAATTTTGAGAAAAACAAAAACAAACAGAGCAGAAAGTCTCTGCTGGTGCCCCTACTAGGGGAAGGGCTGATTAACTCAGCTCTCCCTCGACACCAGATAATGCCCAGAAGGACATGTTAGAAAGCAGATCTGACTCCTACCACTGCTTGTGAAACTGCTGGTTTCTTCCCCCATTACTCTGTGAAGCACCCTGATGTTCTTCAAGCAGTTGAACTCCTGTCTTGTAAGATGCTTCCTGCTCCTGACCACTCACTCCAGGCTTGCTGGGCTTGGACTTTAAAGATACTCCACCTTTACTATAGCCTGGGGGCAGCTGTGGATTCCAAACTCAGTGGTTTTCTTCTCAGAAAAGGCAGTGGTTCCTGAAAACCTCAGCTGGCTTTTGGAGCCCAAACTCTACTGGCTTTCAAAGGGGACTTTTCCTCCTCATTGCCTGCAGTGCCTGAAACCCTCTCAAGTCAGTTTGTTCCTGTAAATGCTTCAAGACTCCTCCAGATCCCTAGAGTGCTCTGAGCTCTCATCTTCAAGATCTCATTGGAAGCAGGTCTGGAGGATGCCCAGCTAACAACCCACTTCCCTGCCACACTGGGGGATGTGATTCAAAGCCTGACTGTGCAGGAAGCTGAGTCCTGATTTTGGTAGGCCTGCAGAACGACTCATGTCTCCACTATGTGTGAGAGAAATTCTTAAGCCTTTGCTCACAGCAAGAGGCAGCTGAAGCTCTTAATCATCACAGAGAAGAAAGGAGAGGGATGGAAAAATATCTGCCTCCCAGCTCTCTTACTGAGGCATTAGGGTAAGACCTTTCCTCAGTGGGGGTTGGTTCTCCTCCAACTTTCTACATTGTTCCTTTGAAGCATCCTGCTCTTAGATCCTGTTGAAAACAAGGTACTGGTAGTCTTAGTGGGCAAGTTATTACGGTCTTCCCCAAGCAACTAAGAAAACTGCAGACAAGCCAAGTGGGAATCCTTCCCATATCTATTATGAAATGACCCTCTGAGACTGGAAATACTGAAACAGCCTAACAGTAGGATAGAGTACCAGCACAGTATCAAAGCTTCTAAAACAGAAGTTCCCCAGATTTTCCAGTCCTCCCTTGCTGTTCAAAGACTCCTCCTCCATCAAAGCTCAAACCTTCGCAGGACCAACAGACCATGTGAGAGGCATCAGAGGATTATTAACTTGAAAGAAATTGGTGGAAAGTGTGTCAAGCACGCCCAATCTTTGAACTGGGTACTTTAGAAGATCATTGCAAAATAAAAGACAACTGCACATTCATTTCTCTTTAGAAAGAACATATTGCACAAAGCCACAAAAGTTACATGACCTTCATGTGAAGGAGAACAGAAAGACCAATCTTCACTCATTGTAAATTGACTTGGAAAGGCAACAAAGCGATGCCAGTTTTCACCAGCTGAAGATACAACCAAATGTCTGCGGTACACTGAAGACAAAACTATAAGGCCTATTCATTGTGAACGCTTCTGGGCATATGATAATCAGTGAGAAATTTCTTTCCAGAGGTGATTATGGTGCAAATAGAAGACCATGAATTCAGCCTATTATGAAGACTGTGCCTTCCTCTAAAGCATGTGGTGGAGGGGGGTATATATTAACATCATCTGGCTGCAGGAAAGCCTGCAGTCTCAGGGTTGTTTCTGTCTGGTAGCTTGCATTTACCTGCAACATCACCTCTACTGTGTCATCTCCAAATCCCTGTCCAGAAGACAGGCCAACAGCAGAACAAACGTTTTTCCCGTTGACACTGACTGGTCCAGCAGCATTGATAAACACAAGAGAGATCTATGCCTTGTCCCCATCCTGGCACCTCATAGGAGACATAGAAATCAACAACTCTGAACTGAAGGTTGCTGTTAATGTGCCCTTAAAGGATAATGACACTGGCCACCAGCCTAGAGGCCACAGCACAGTCAGTGCTTTGTTTAGGTTCATTTCCTTCTAAAAGTGAAAGAGGATGCTCCATATTTTCTGCAGCAACACAGAGACCTGAAAGGGGAACTTTCTTTTTGTGGAAAAGCCCTGCTGCTCTTGTGTAGCAGATGGCAAAGGAATAAATGGTGAACATCCATACCATCCCAGTCTGTATCACTGGCATCTCTAAAACACCCCAGAAACTGGTGACATCGCAACTGAGGTCATATCCAGTATTTTCCACTCTACGGGACTTTATATTGGAGACACTAATGCTAGTCTCATATTCACTCACAGAGAAATGAAGATACAAAAAACCATACATATAAACAGTATTCAACTACCCAGCAGCCAAACCAGGAATAAAAAAAAGTTAAACCCTGGGGACACCTGGCTTGTCAGCCATCTACCTGAGAAAATGTAGAGCTAAGACTTCCAAACAATGCTGACAATCTTCAGCAGGATAAGCATATGAAATAATCTAAATGTGTCGCCAAAANNNNAAAAAAAAACGCCAAACAAAAAAACCCACACAAAAACTCCCATCTACGTGAATGCCAGCTAGATCTCTTATTTGCTCAGGAAAAACTCTTGGCCAGAAAGTAGTGCTGACCTGGTCCCATATAACTGCACATGCAGCTCTGATTCCCTCTAGTTTTGATAAGGAAATTGTAAGCAAGGAGATATTTTGTAACCAGAATAACACACACACAAACATTCAGCAAGGGATAGTCATAACATCGAAAGGAAACAGATTTACAGAGTTTTCTTTTCGTATAACACAACTAACTAGTACAGCTCCTTGCACTTACAGAAGCACTGGGCGCACTGGGACTTGGTTGTACTGAATGTTGACTAAGGCAGGATGCTGTATTACACACACCAAATCAAAACAGCATTTCAAAATAGCTCTTTTTTCCCCTGAAACTGGAGGGGGGAGGGGAAGGTCTCATGCAGAAGTTTGCCTTACTTCATGAAAAAGGTCTTGGTCTGTTTGAGAAAGTCAGCTCTTGACAGCCTGACCTTCAAGTGCAAGGCTGCTCTGCTGCTATGGAGCTGATGTGACACTTGCTGTTCTCCAAGGCAGGAGAGCACACATCTTTCCATGTGCCTGATCTCTGCTCTCTGCCTTCATGCTGGACTTCCCAGTTGGGTTCAGAGGTCTTTACCCCTTTATTTTCATTGCAAATCCCTCAAATATTTTCTGTGCACACAGGTCTTGATGATAATTTCTTGACAAAGCACCACCACCTACGCAGACGACTTGCTTTATTACCCTGAAGTGTAAAGGCTTGTAGTGTGGATTAGAGGAAGCTGCTTACCTGGACAGCTGAAGTACGTTAGCATGCATGACGTTCAATCTCTCTAAGCACATGTGGCACATCTTCAGATCTGTACCAACAACAGGCAGCTACAGAATTTTCGATAGCATTGAATTAGGTGTCCTTCAGATCCTAAATCACTTGTTCCCTCCCTCAGGTTCATGAGATGAGAGATCTAGAAGAGATATAAGAAAAAAAAAGAATTAAAAGGCATGCTAACTGATGCACATGCGCTCACCCCCGCTTCCTAGCCACAATTACCCACTCATTTTGTTATGGGCTGAATTTTCAGTCTTTGCCAACAGTTTCCATAATGTAAAGGAAGCAGCTTGGAAAATGAGTGACACCATTGTGTCACTCCATCACCTTCCACAGCAGTTGGCTACAAGCAGCCAGCATGGTGGCACTGTGCTTCAGGGGGCCTGCTGGCTGGCCTTTCTGGTTTCCACCTTCAGACAGGCAGGCTGGCGTTGGCAAAGGCTGCAGAGGGGCTGACACAGTAACTTGCTGTGATCCTTAAAAACAAAAATCCTGAAGGGATCTCTAACCATAGGGAAAAATTCCATAAAAATAATTTTAACAAGTTCCCCATTGAAAGATACCTTCTTGGCATGTGCTGTTCCAATTTAGATCAGTATTATGATGCCATAAAAATGGAAGAAAATGGGTACTTTTTCTGTAAGAGTTCAGCAGGAATGGAGGCAAACCCACCTCCCCCCAACCTCCCACAAGAAGATGAGCCTCAAAGTCCAATATTGGACTCAAAAGTAAACTTTGTTGACTCCAGGTTTGTGTCTGCCCATTTCCATCAGCTCCACTGGAGCCATTCCCAATTTTTTCCCTTCTCTTTAGTTTACAAGTTTATTAGTAGCAGGCTGAAAGAAGAAAAGGCCATTACTTTGTTAAAAAAAAGGGCTGAGCTCCTTCTGGATAATGACACGCCAAAATTCCCACACTCGAGTAGAGTTCATAGGATGGCAAATCTGTAGTTAAGATCCCCCTGTCCAAATCTTGACTCCAACATCTGCACAAGAGCACTGGGTGCTCCATACGAGTTTGACACAACCTGTACTGCCAAAGGGATGCTAACAGCCATGTCCCAGCAGCTGAGTGTACTCCTCAGTGGTCAGAGTACCCCAGGGAGGTCCTTTCTGTGTTTCTGTAGCAGGGAAGCAGACAATAAAATGCCCCAGCTGCACCTCCAGAGGCATGTGCTGTAGCACACAGTGCATCCATGGTATAGAAGACTCTTTTAAGGCAGAAACAGTAAATCACAGCTAGCAGGGTGAGAAAGGTGTGAAGCCTGGAGGGCTCTGTAAAACACAAAGGTGAAGGACAGATCCTTGAAGAGCTGTAAAGTGCAGATCTGGCTAGAAGTAACACTAGCTAGCGCATACCTAGGTTATGCATCAAAAGCCCTTATACACTTAAGGAGGAGTGCCAAAATCAGGACAGAGTTCACAGCAGTTGAACCTTTGCACCTCTGAGTCCGTGGGCTCTGCCCCAGATAGCTGAACTCAGATGCCTCTAAAGCAGAAGGAAGAAGAAGGCTTGGCTGGGTGGATACCACATTGACAGCCTAACCCCTGGGCAGGGGACAGCGAGAGCAGCAGCAAGCAGCACTCTACAAAGCAAGCCTTTTACAGTGACCCGCACCTCCTGTTAGGATCACTTTGAGGTACCAAAAGAAGACTCTCCAAAGTGCTCAAGGCATGAGGTCCCAAGTCATACTAGCCACTGTGTCCCATGAAGGGAACACGAGCTCCCCTGGAGACCGTTACAGGTGCTTGTGCGATGCTGAGCAGTACAGCTCTCTGAGCAGCATGTCCCAGCATGACACTAGGGTGTGCACCACCAAGCCCCATTTGAACAGGACTACGCAGAGTGAGGCAGACCCTGTAAAGTTGGTGGATGCTTCCTCCTTACTGCTCATCCAGACTCGCACCAGCTAGAGAGCAAAGTCAAGCACAGATCTGTATGTGCGTGTGAAAAATTTGCACTTGGGTCCAGCAGGTTGGCTTTCCAAAAACCAGGGCTTCTCTCACCTACCCTACAACAAGGCCCACGTGCACTGCTAGCATACCTTAGTGCTCACTCTATAGGAATTAAATCAACACAGCTACAAACAGTACTACAGTCCCAGCACTCCTGATTCCCCCAGCCTTCAGAAAGGCTGTGAGCCCAGTAGCCACCAGCCTGTCTCACATCTACATCTGGCCTCTCTGCTCACCAGGACTGGCCTTGGTTTCTAAGTCATCACACCTTGAAAGTAACCTTTTCACCAAGGTAGCCCAGCTGATTTCCAAAGATGACACAAAAAGGAGCTAGATCAGAAAAAGGTGGCAGGTTTTAAAGGAGGGAGAAAAAAGAATTTAAAAAAAAAAAGAAAAAGAGAGAGAAAATAAAGGGAAACATGGAAGAGGGCAATCTTCTGCTCTCCATTCATGTCATGTTCTCACACACTTCATAGCGTTCCTCTCTGCAGCCCACACATCAACACAGAGCGCAGAAATCAGGCTGCTGCTTTGCATAGTGCTCAAGCACATGCATTGCTGAACAAGAACAGGGTTAAAGTCTGTAACCAAGTGCCTTGTAGCCACCCCTTTTTCCATCTTGCCTGCCTTCCTCTTCTATACAACCTGATCAGGGGGCAGGGGCTTTGATGCCTACCATAATTAAGCCCTACTCTTATTCGGTCCTGAGGAACTGTCATAATAAACTCAATGAATAATGGATACGTTGCTTAACTGAGACTATGAACCAGCTTGTAAAGAATTCACTAAAAGTCTCAGTCTTGCATTGCAAAAAGGAATGTGACATCCAACAGAAGCATCATTAGCAGCATGGCCCAGTCATGCCTGTGCTCCTGGTTTCTCCAAGTCAACAGAACTCTTTGAGCATGAGCAAAAATGACAGGATAAGACCTAGGGCTTTAGTGTCTTCCTTCCTCATTAGGTCATTGAAAGCTCTCTGCGTTCCCAGAAGTCTCACTATTTACAAAATTGCTCCAAGCAAATGCTTTGAATGGGTGGGACCACCATGAACATATTAAAAAATGACGGTCCTTGGTGGCTATGGAGAAGTTCCTCTGAAGACGATGCTCAGAGCAAACATGGCAACGAGTGGCACAGAGACAGGCTGTGTCCTGGTTGCGTTTTCTCAGAGCATCTGCACAGAAGGCCAATATGGAGGCAGAGATAACAAATCACATCTGCCAGAGACTACTTTTAAAAAAGGTATTTCCCTTATAGTCATCACTGAAAAGTGCCAGGGAAACAGGGTCTTCAAATGAAACACTTCCCAAACAGAATCCAAGGCAGTACAATATGTTTACTTTAAGCCATTTTTTAATGAATAACATTTAGTAACCAAATAGAGTCAGAGATTAATCATCACACAAACACTATGCCTCCCTGTTAGGATAAGATTATTATTAAAGCTGCCTTCATTTGGACAGGAGACTTCTTCCCATCTATTTTCAGATTAATATTGAAGTACAACTTTTTCCAGATCAGAGAGCACTGTATCCTTCACTCTCTTTAAATAGCACAGATCTATCTAGAAAAGAGAATGGAGCATAACTGTACTCTGATTTTTGTGTTTCAAGTCCCAGGCTACATACTCAATTCCTTCCCTGTTTCTGAACTCAACTCTGCCAGCACAACTCTTGTTGGGCAACACGTCTTTTGAAGTCTCACAGCAGGACAATGGTCTACTCAATGTGAGTGAAGGTGATGTGATGTGTCCTGTACTCTTCCTCATGAGTTTTCAGACAACGTCCAAAAGGCATTCTATTGCTAACAAATGGATTGTGACTCACTGAGACATTCAAAATTACATTCCTGTAATTTCCATTTTTACTTCACTCATTCAAATCCAGCCCATTGTGGCTTGCCCAGCTTCTGTTTGGCAAATACTCACTAGCTGGCCTCATATGGCAGTAGAGTATGTTTGAACATCAGCTTGAAATGAGATCTAGCCAGGACAGTGTTAGAATAGATCAGTTTCAATAGATGACAAAAAGCAAAATGAAGAAGTCCAAATGAAGAAAGGATCTGAAATATCAGTATCTCCTCAACACTAGTAACACAATCTCAAAAAAATGAAAAGCAAGGCCTCAAGGCAATCGCAAAGAAGAGCCCAAGCTGAGTAGCAGCCAGCCTGAGACTTCCCACAAAGCACATCACCAATTTGTGCCATCACAACATCAGCACATTATCAAAAGTAGTTTATATAGTTACTCTCCAAGCTGTGAAGTCACAGTGCTAATTATTTGGCCTAGATATGTGAGCACCACATAGATATTACTTTAACTGCCATCATATCAGATAACTACCTTTCACACTAGCCACCTAAACAGCATCAGTGAAGAAGCAGTGTCCAAGCCTTGATGGTTCTTCAATTTCAATCTCCTGCACCTACATTACCCTCTGTGCAACCACAGAGCACTGAGCCATGCCCATACCAGCATCCTGCAAAGATGCAACCACTGCTCTGCCCAGTTGGGAACAGGGAGGACCCACCCAGCAGGCTGTCTGAGCTGGGCAGTGGCTTTGATACTGAACGTGCAATGAGTTTAACTTAATGTCCCGGATTTTATGCCAAATCTTGTGATATTTAGACTCCAAGAAAATCAGCTGATCACTCAGGAGGATGCCATGGGACCTGGACCCTCTTCCCCAACATGCAAACTGTTTCTGGACAACAGAAGAAGAAGTCAGGCATTTCTATGGCTGGTTGGGAGCTAAGACACTGCTAATATATATCAATACTTTGTCTGGTGTCTACTCTGCAATTCTGACAATTATTGATTGCAATAGTTGAATATAGGGCTTTTTAAGAAAAGACCCCCTTCAGTGGTTTCACATTTATGGGGAGGTTTAAGGACTACATTTTTCTTAGAACATATTTAAGATGTTTTATTAACTCTTCCCTCCAAGCTGACTACAGGGCTTTACCCAAAGCAATGTTCATGCTTTACTACCATGAAGACATGCAAGCTTTCCCAGCTTCACGCCATAGCTTTCACTGGGCAGTGCGGTGAAAGAAAAGGCAATATATTTCACCTTTCTTGTAGTAACAGCAATCTTAACTACCATTTTTGGGCTGATGGGACTGACCTGAGCCAGGCAATGATTGGTGTTTCCTGGCTCTGGCTCCAAGTGGTCCTGCAGAAACTTAATTACCCCACTACCCACCCAGCTTTCCTTTCACACTCCTGTCTTTCCTCTCCATGTAGATGCCTAGGAGAGCCTTGTTTAGAGGATCATAGTCCTGAAACTTCTTGCAGACATACGCCTCAATTAACATGCTTAGGAGCACTGCTGAGTCTACAGGCAGAAGAGACAGAGGGGAAACCAAAACAGTACCAAAATACCTGCTTTTGAAGAAACAAGTAGCTCAAAAGTGATCTGGGGAAGTTGAAAGGCCATGGATTTCTGCTCATGAAGATGCTGAAAATACTAAAGAAATTATTTACACCAAGTAACTACATTTTAAAGGAATTTTTGTGGAGCAGAAACAGCCTAGATAACAACATGCTCAGCTTGATTTGATTTTCCTAGGACCCTGATGAGTTACATTCTTAGTTAAAGACAATGTCTGGGTATCTGCTGGATTTTCTTTGTCCTGTAGGTTCCCAGAACAACACTGCCTAAATGTCTGAGAGACTTGGCATTTCAGCATTTTCTACAGCAATATTTATCTCCCTGGCTTCCTAATCTAAATGGCAGTCATGAAGCAGGTTCTCTAACATCCATTTACAATTTCTCCAGAGTAAACACACCAGAAGCTGCTTAATGTTCTCTCTACCTATCACACACTCTCAGCTATACTTTACATTACAGTAAATGTTATGTTTACATAATATATACTTTATGTCACAGATTACATTACTGTACTCCTGGTACAGCCTGCCCAGGACCTTTCAGCATCCAGCTCTGTTCTTTATTGCACGCAACTTGGTTAAGTTTTAGCTCCTTGTATTGCAATTTTCCAAAAGTGGCAACTACCACAAACTGGATTTTTAAGCTATTTCTAAGATTATATCTGAGAAAATAGATGGGTTTTACAACCTAACCCCCTCTCCCATGCCACCCAAACTAGACAACCATTTCACCAAGAAACTCTCAAACTCTCACATCTGTATGATTTGGAACAAGATTTGTGAATTGGGAGCACTATGAGGTTTGCCTGAGGTGCACAGCTGTAATGGGTTGCCATTTTCCCTGCTTTTCTTACTCCTCTTGTTGCATATTTTAAGTTTTTCTTTCTCTAAATGAGATAGAAGAGAGGAAATAAAATCCATTCCAACAACCAGCTGACAAAGTTTGGGATTTTTGGAAAGGACTGAATCAGCTCTGAAGAACCTAAAAATGCTCCATACATTGGCATCGTCCTTCTTACAGAGCTGTACCTGTAATGGAGAGGAATCATAGAATGGTTTGGGTTGGAAGGGACCTTTAAATATCATCTAGTCCAACCCTCCTGCCATAGGCAGGGATATCTTTTACTAGATCAGGTTGCCCAAAGTCCCAGAGCAACAAACAAATCTAATAAATCAACGGAACCTCACATATGGTTGTACGCTTCTCTGTGATGCACCTCAAATCTGACCTAACTTATTAGCCAGCCTCTGTCTTGTTTTAACAGTGCCAACTGTGCATTGGTTTACTCAACTGAATTTAAACAAAAAAAAAAAAAAAAAAAAAAANAAAAAAAAAGAAGACAAGAAACACCCCCTCCCTCCCCCTAGACTCTAGGAGTTGTTAATACTCATTTTAAGCTGTGACCTAAGATCTGAACCTAGATATCCAGAAAACATTCACATTTTAAGCCACAGTTTTCAGTTCCCTGCTTATGGCTCATTCCTTAACGCAAATACAATTTGACGGTATCTGGTGCATAAATCAATGATGTGGCTAAAGTCTCAGTCAACTCTTCTCAGAATAAATGTTGCCATTTAAAATGTGGCAATCAAGCTTGTAAAGGGAAGGAAAGAAATGTCACTTGCAAACCAAGTGATTCTGTTAACAAGCTGGGTTCCTGCTTCAGGTTTTTGTCTGATAAAGCCACTTATCTGACTGTATGAAAGGTCATAAGTAGTTGTTGGAACAGTGGAAAGTCCACACAAGGCTTTTTTGCCATCCTGCAACTTCTGTTTAAACTTTTATTTGAATCATTATTTCAGTTCCTGGAGCTGAGTCATTTCATCTGCCTTGCACATGAACACGCGCACAGCAGCTCTATGCTATGGAGCAGGCACAGAACAAGGAAGCAACCCTCATTTTACAGGAGTGTGTATTTCCCTGCATGTGAAAATGCAGTGAGCTGCTCTATTAATTTCAAGGTGTTCATGCAAGGATGCACAACTTTGGGTGAGAGAACTGCCTGCCTCATCAAACCTCACCCCAGCAGATCCCAGGGCAAACCCCAGGCCTTCACCTCAGTCCCGCTGTGCAGACAGAGCCTCAGAGGAGTGACCTTGCATAAGATATGTTGCTACAAGGAAAAGGGTTTAGATAGGACTAACAACTTCCAAAGGTGTGGAGACTCAGTACCAGTATTTTGTGCTAAAATCACATGCTCCTGGTGCATCTGTGAATGTCCTTTTATACAGCCCTAGTAATTAATTAATTAAAGAGATATCAACTCTCTGAAGGTTGTTTCTACAGCTGCCTTTGTAGGGTATGCACATGTCATTTGCTGAAATATTATAAGACCTTGTAAACCACAAGCGTTACTAAAATATTTTTTCCCACTCACGCTCCCTCCCCCTTCTTTATTTCAAGTCTATGTAAAATCTTCTGCTAAAGATCCAGATTCTCCCACTGAAACCAAGTGCCACTTGTCTGGAAATAGATCTTGTCTCTGCCTCAAAAAGCACCGAGAGCAGATGGCCAGAGACAAGATGCTCTGGTATCACAAGCTCACACTGTCTCTCTGATTACACATCAGAGGAACAGTCAGCGGGAAGCATTAACTATTACAGGCTTTTTTATGGAAGGGACCAACATCTGGCTGAGGTGGAGAAGAGAACAATTGACAACAGTATTGGGGATGCCAAATTGGATCTGAGTTTAAAATCTCCTAATGCTCAGCTTCAGTGCCAGGCCAGAGCAAAATAGAGTGCTCCCAGAAAACGCTCTTCAGGAGAGCTGTCCAGAAACAGACAATCCACACTAACAGTAAAACCCTGCAAGTCTAACCTAAAGAACTGGGGAAAAAAAGTCCTTCTAAAAGTTCGAGAGCTGCAGCCCTCATTTCAGAGGATGCAGGGCTGCTTGCATCAAGCTTTATTTTTACAGAGCGTGAATCATTTCTCACTCAAAGGGAGCTGGGATCATTCTGCTGTTGGTATCTCTGCCACCAGCAGTGCTAAAAATACAAAAAGCTCCAAAGTCAGCCATGGTGTGTTGTCAGCTCCAGACCTTTCTACATGATTGCTGTGTCTCTTGCATCTACTGACAGAGAGCAGGAGCAGGTGCTGACACCTTTCAGATCAGCCTGTTTAAGAGTGCAGGACCAGGCCCACCCTCTGCACACACACACACTCAAAAAAAGCTCTTGCTTCTCCATTTATCCCTAATAGTAAATATTTGATTTTTCCTCCTGTTCTGACAAAGAACAGCAGCCTATAATTATAGCTAATACCATAAAGGTTGCTGTGCTGTCACTCACTTTTGCTCTCAGCCATGCTTGAGAGCTGAAGGACCATACAGTTGCCTTCACTGCATTGAACTAGTTGCTTAGTTCACACCCAGCTCAAGAAGTCATGCAGCTGTGACTCTTTTCCCTTTGAAAAGGGTGACATGTGAATCAGAAAGCAGCAGAAGAACCTTTTCCAAATATTCTTTGCCTTTTTATATTTTAATTTGCAACGATGGCTCAAGAATGTACGTTATCCAAGTTTGTCTACCAAATCGCAGCTAGAGAGCAAGCCAGTAATGAGCCCTTCATTTTAATTGATTATTTACATATACTTTAACATCCACCCCCTCCGGAAAAGAAATTATCTTGCAACATATGAAGATAGCTGTGCTATTTACAATTTCAGTTTCCATGAAACAGTCTTCAAATGTGGTCTCCCCCATCTTGTTATAAACAAGGTCTTGGGGTGTGGTTTGCTCAACAAGGAGCAATATTGGCAGCTTAACTAGCGGCGCATGTTTTCACATACAGTGGGATTGTGTAATCGCATGCTACTAGCTGTTGTAGAGGCCAGAACTGGGTTTTGCACCAACTTCGACAAATTCACAGAGAAAAAGTCCATTGGATATAGCCTCTGGTTCTGGAAACCATTAAATGACTGTCTGATGGAAAAGACAAGTGCAGTCGGGGAGGAATTGCTCTGAACCAGCCTCCTCCTGGATCTGGTTGCACAGCTGGAATTTGGGCGATGGCCGTTGGTCTCACCTCCTTTGGCCATTGTAACAAGCCGTCTGGAAGTTGGGCTTCCTACCAGGTTTGATCTAGCAGCAGACTGATGGGGTGGCCTGTTCGTTCTCATCCTCGCTTCAATGATAAGTGCTTTGTCTAAGGGAAATGAAAAAAAGAAAAGACACTTTGTAGTGTTGTTAGATCTGCTTTGAAACAGCTGTAGTTTGGTTGAACATGGAGGTTCAGGACTCACATTTTGTCTGGTTTACACTGGTTTCATTCAGTGGCATGGGAATCTCATCTCATCTCATCTCATTTTCCTTGGCAGACTTGCTCTTTTGTGTCTTATCTCTAATTAGGTGATAAGTTGATATTCGAACGTATAAGGATACTCTGAATATTAACAGGAATTTTGATACCCAGTGAATTTCTGCTTGGCATGATCTATAAGAAGAATTTGTCTGGCATCATGGAAAAGAAGCCAGGGCAGAACACATGTCTCTCAGAAGACAAGGTACACGACCCTGCCAGTATTTTCACTTGCCCAACAAAACAATGGAAAGATAGAGAAGAGATGGTCTGAAATCCATTATTGATATACCACCCTTCTTCCAAAAGGAAAAGGGAGCTTCTCTTCACCATGCACCAAGCCTGGCCTTCAGCAGAACAACCCAAGTCCTCCCTTCAATGCCACAGTGAAACAAAGCCTGGCTTCCAGAGGACGATAGGGCAAGCAACTGCTGTCCCAGTAACAGCTGTTTAAAAGAGCAAAATTATTTCATTCAACTCCAAACTAACTTTTTTGTTTTGTTCTTTTCACAGAGCAGATTTGGAGAGTTAACACTCAAGCTGATCCAAAACAGTGTCACTGTTCATTAGCAAATGTGAGTTTTAAAACCAACTATTCCTACAGCACTAACAGCAAGCCAGGATACACTTGCCATGAGAAAGTTAAACGAAAATGCTGCCTGGACTACAGAGATTGCTGGCCAAGACATAGAGGGCTCTTGAACCTCTGCAGTCATTTATGCTAATGCATACAGGTTTTGTTGCAGAACTTTGTTTGGTGGAGATAAACCACGGGCTCTCTATGCCCAGCATGCAGACTCCTAAGTGCATTGCCCTTCTTATTGTCCCTTTTCCTTCTAAAGATTTATATATAAATTTTGTTGGATCACTTCACACAGACTTATGCTCTGCAATAACTGTGAAATCCCTGTAGGGTAGGCTAGACATAACAAAGAGATCACTGCAAAGGGCCTCATATATTTTGCCCAATGCCCTGTACACTATGAATGGTGTTTACTCCCAGTGTAACTATGCCAAGCCCAAGGGAGTTTCATCTTGGAGGAATTTTTCCAACAAGTCTCACCTCATAGAGGTAAAAAAAAAAAAAAAGAAAATTATCCCTCCCTGCCACCCCCCAAGAAAAACCAAACCAAAACATGCGGCTTAAGGCCAATACAGGGCTCTCCCAACCTTCAAGCTGAAGATTAAAACGCTTTAAAAGCAAACAACTATTTGGTTTCTGTATTTCTCCATCACCTTCCAGACAGATAATGAAGCAAAAAAATGGAAAGACTGCAGGTACAAATGCTACAGGCTTCTCCTTACATCTGTCCTTCATAGTAATTTGCTTCCTCCTCCCCACACACCCTTTTTAAAGATAAAATCCTATCTTCAAAGCTACCTCTTTAAACCATCACCAACTGCCTCATTGTTTTTGTTTTGTTTTTCTGTACAAATCCTCAGGTTTCAATCTGCTGCCTTTAGGTGCAGGTGAGTCAATTCTCATACACAAAACACCTTCAAGGGGTGGGAGAGACTTTGAGTTTTCTAAACAGGGTTCAAGCAGCGAGGACGAGGAACTGGACTCTGGATCATACCAAAGCCCAGTGCTGTATCTGCTTGTGGAACAAGAGCAATGCCCTGACACCATGGAGGTCTCTGATCCAAGCTGCGTTACGTACCCTAAAGGAAAGCCAAGACTTCCAGTGCCTATTTTCCCCTTGTCCTGAGACAGTGCAGGAGCACAGGGTTATGGGGACAGTGATGCTGTAATTACCCTAGAGCTTGATCCCAAGACTCAGGACTCACTCATTCCACAAAGAAAATACAGTCAGGATCATTCATAACTGAACAGCCAGAACTGTGCCGTACATCTTCAGCAGATGCTGCATGAGATGAACTTGCATCCTAAACACCTGGCTGCGGCCCATTTTGGTTGTGAGAAAAGGGTTGCTGTTTCTCAAACCCCACTTTCCTGCAAAGCATGGGCTTTTCCTGCCCCAAGGGTAGCTCCTGCTAAGCCATGAGCCCCCAGAGCCATCAGTCTGAAGCACACAGTGAGCACAGAGGAGCTCATAATTGCATGCTGCTATTGCTATATGATTTAGTCACTTGTGTATTTATTTAGTCACTTGTGTATTTAATAACAGTCAACTCTGCATTTATATTCAAGACAGAGATACAGTCCCATGTTAACAGCAGCATCTCCTAAAATGGGTTTTCAAGAAAAACTTCACTATCCAGTCCTGAATTCATCCAAATCAGCACAGCCCATTGACACAAGCAGAGGTTCAGTTCATACCAATTGGGGACAGGACCAATTGCTATCAAACTTGAAACACTCTGGGTCTGCATTTGAACCAGGCTGATTGTGCCCAAACTACTAAGTGCTTCTAGAAGGCTGATGGACTGTTATTGATTGGGATGATGTAGTGGCCAACAGAGAGGCTGCATAGAGCATTTCAAAACCAATTTTGTTGCAATACCAAGCTGTATTGTCCTGTAAAAGCTTCAGAAAGAGGTTGTGATCAGAGCTTTGTTAAAGTTGGAGTCAGTCCCCTCCTAGAAATGCTGCCAAAAATGCCTCCATGAGGCTTCTTAGGTAGGTCTCACTGCTCTTGCCTTCACTTCCTATTGCTGGGGACTGGCTTTTCTCCTCCAAATTTTATCGACTTGCTTATATCTCTCTCATTCCTCTTGCAGCCTCCAGCATCCAAGCCTCCTTAGCCCTCTCCTTCCGCACTGCCTCCTCATGGTAAGGACAGACCTCCAGCATAGACCACAAACACCCAAGCCCAGTGCATACCAGCTTGGCCCTCTCAGCACCGCTAGTATCTGGGGACTGCTGGCACAGGCTATAGGCCATGTCCACCATGCTTATGAATTATCTCCTTGCAGCTTCATTATCAAAATTGGAAGAAGCTTATTTAATGCTTTCCAAGTTTTCCTAGAGGGCTGATACTTTGCTGTTATCCTTAAAGAACAGAAGTACAGTTGGGATTTCCTTGAGGCTGACACTAGAAGGAATATAATAATACAGATTTACATTATGTTCTTTCTTACGGGATCCCCTGGCCCTTTACAAACTGCACAAGCGTAACAAAACAACACAATAAAACATGCAAACATGTTAATTGAAATATCTATTGTTAAGATTCCAGTGCCTAGGTACTTCTCACCAATAGTCTGCAGTATAAACCAGTGAAATCAGGCTAGTACTACAAAAGCAAGTGCTACTTTTAACTTTGCAGTCACACTAGGAGGAAAAAGGAGGAGAGGGGGCCAAGCCCCTCCTGGTGTAATCAGGTGCAAAGCCATTCAGGCAGTGGCTTCACACCTGTTTACAAAGTCCAGCTTCCACCCAGCTCCTCAGTGTGCATCAAATCAGCCTCAGCTTTGAGGAAAACAGGAGCAATGCTCTGGTCTCTGAGGCTCAGCAAATTTTGGTCCTGCCTAATTCTGCGGGAAACAGCTTCCCAGTTGGGACAGCTGGCTGCCAGCTTTCTACAGTCTTAGGCACTGTCAGCTGGTGTAATATCTTAACAAAACTGGATGGAGAGATGTCAAAGGTATTACATTATCACATGAATACACCAAATTTAGTCCTCTATTAAGGAATCATTTGCTATAATGCAAATAGGTCCTTGCTCCCAGAAGGGAGCAGTTACAGTGTAGTCCTGCATTCAAGCAGGAACAACAAAAGAAGGGACCTAGAGAATCATTGTGGAAAAGCATAGTTCAAAACTACCCAAGAGCCTGACCACCAGGGCTTGAGGCCACCACTGCGCCCATTGACAGTCCCTTGTGTACCTTGATGAATCCTCTCTCTTGTTTAGAGGTAGAAAAGGCTGCTGTGAAAATAAGACTCCAGGTCACAGCAGATTCCTTAGCACTGAAAAATGCTTGTATTCAATTGTTCATCAGTTCTGTTAGCCTTTTGGCCATCTTCCTAAATTTGACAGTAAAGTCTGTCACGTTAAACCAATTCTGGATTTTTTTTGTTGTTGTTTTAAATGCCTTTATATGAACATTCTGCATTTTTAAAGGAAGAAGGCTGACGAGAGCAAGGAAACGAGGGACTAATATATCCCAGTGGAGTTACAGAGAAAGAGGTTAGCAAATGCCTGTGCTGCTGCTGTTACAGCAGCGTTGCTGTAGCCACAGTGGTCTAAGGATGGTTAACCAATTAATGTCTCGCTAAACTTTAGCAGCTTCTATTTCAGACCTGAAAAAGATCTCCAGGGCCACTTCTTGTCAGCTTTATTCCCAGTTGTAGCAGCTAGATTATTCTGAGATATTCTTCCCAGAAACCTTGTCTTGCTGGCGCTATTAGAGACAGGCATCCGTTTCACTATTTCCAACATCTTGCTTTCATGGACAAGTTTTACCAGGCACAAAACCCAGTTTATTATCCTGGACAACTCCTCACAAACAGTCACACAATTGGAACAGCAGCCAACAAGGGTGATAAAATTCCAGCTGGAGTGTAACCACACAGGCCCCACACCTGAGCCTGTCTCCACCAGGACAAGGACATCACCTCCAACAGGAACAAGATGTTTGCCAGTGCTGGCTCCTCCTCTGGTCCTGCATCCAAACATTTGAGATTTCATTGTACGGCCTGGGAATGGGATGTCACTAAGTCAGAACCCCAGTTTCCATTCATGTGGTTCGAAAGAAGAAAGGAAAAACCCCTTATAATGAGATTTTTGATTGCCAGAGGCTTTCAGCGCTGCAGGTCTCAATTAACAGCTGTCCAGCAGAGACACACCAGTTTGCTCTGCTTTCTAAATGAGCTGTGCATACAACACTGTCAAAACTTTGCCTCAAAGCTATTCGTGGGGAAGGGGATGACAGACGCAGCCTGTGAGACAAATGTGAACACCTGACCTGCTCAAGCCTGTCTCAGAAGCCATTCAGAAGGACTTTAGGAGATTAGCCCTTTAGGCAGAGGTGAATTTTAGATATCCTTCTTTGATATCACAGAGACATACACCACCAGTTTCTATCACTGTTAGTAGAAGCTAATGTCAGGCCTCTGCAGGCAGCCCTGTGACCTTCTCTTTAAAGATTTATCAGCTTTACACCGTAACACTGATATCAGCCAGCTTTTACAAACAGCCTCCAAGTGTACAGGCGTGAGCCTGCTCACAGTTACCCTGATTAAGCCAAGAACAGAATTCGTTCTTTATTGCTAATAGGGGAAACAGAACAAAAATGAAGCTGCTGTAAATAAACCAGTAAAGGCCAACTTCTGCCCTCAGCTGCAGGCGATCTGGAAGGGGTCATTCAGGGAAGACAAGATAATTGAGTCTGGGGAACGATGCCAAGGATGGGGCTGCATACCTGCCTCTGTGCCTCACACTCCCTCGGCACCACCAGCAAGGCAAATTCTGCTTATTTCTTGTGTAACGAGACAGACTCTGGACTAGACTGCAGTCAAACAGGGACAGCTGCAGCCAGTCTAGACACATCCGTGCCAGTGGTATAGGTGCTAGATTAGATACCCATAAGCAGGCTAGCTGCAGTGGCACAGGATCAGTGCGGAAAAAGTTGTCTTAGGTGAGTTTTTCAACAAGGGGATAAACTTCTGTGCCAGAGCAGAGCTCCATGGATATCGGTGCCTCTGCCGGTGGCTGGCAGCTAATGGTTTGGCTCTGAATGGCTTTAACCACATCAGCATCTGCTACATTTCAGGTTGCAGCAAGGTGACTTGAGGTTCCTCAATGCACCTTTCAAACCACAGTGAAGGCAAGCCATAAAGGAAAGACTGATGCAGTATATAAATGAAGCAATGAATGAAACTACTAAAAAAGCTGCCCTTGTGACAGTGTCTTTCTCTCCATGAGGTTTCATTGCATAGCTGTACTCCCCTTTGGTTTGTCAGCCTTCTTTTTCCTTTATTAAAAAGAAAACATTCAAACTCTGCAGGTAATTCAGATGAAAGACTATAAATATTGCATACATGCTCCACAGCAAAAGACTGTACAGCCTCACAACATTTTATTTTAGGAAAACATTTCTAAAACGCAGTAGTAGAAAGATCAATTTAGGCTACGCTGCTGTAACCCAGCCCTTATTTTGCTTCTCCTGGCACTGTTGTACTTCTCTGCGTTTCCCTCCTTGATGAATTACATCTCACAGAAACCTGGCCCAGCTCTTAGCTGCTCCAAAACCTGAGCCAACACAGGAGTGGGGTTGGATTTAATCCACCTTGATGCTTTCACTAGTTAAAGATTATAAAAGTCTGTACCTATCTCAGGGCAACTTAGACTATGATTCTCATAATCCTGGCAAGAGAAATAAAGCAAATGCTACTAGCGGTAACAAGGGACTGGGGGGAGGGACAACATGTGGGCTTCCAGGGAAAGCTCCTAGGAATTTCTTATGAGGGGACTGCGTCCTTTCTCTTGCCATCTATTTATTCAGCCAGGACTGGATGCTTTAGCTACATTGTAAGGGACAGTCACCCCCATTACATCTCATGGGAAACTCACTTTCATGTGAGTTCAAGTTCACTACAGCTGGAGGGAGTTGTGCAAAAGGAGCCTGTTAAAATGTAACCAGTCATCGGATGTGCCAGTTAATCATCTACTTTGAAGCTTGTCCCCTTTGATAATAATTTTCCATGGTTGCAGAATTAAAGCTTAACCGGTCATTGGCTTTGAAAATGACCTTGTCTGACAGGGAATGTAGAAGAGGAAACAACAGTTACATGACCTTCTTGTGTAAATTCTAGATGGGGACAGAAGGGGAGAAAAATACTGCTGGCAATTTCCAACTGAGTCAGCGATTTATCTCAACCGGCCTGTAACCTCCCCTCTGACCACCTCCAGGCACCAAGCAAACACCAGCTCTTGCCTCCAGGAGCTGTAGGGTAGTGTCAGTTTACAAAGGCAGCCTGAACGTTGTATGTTCTCCAAGAGCCCTACCAATGTGGTTTATTAGACACAAAAGACGCATTCTGGGGAAAGCACAAAGACATTACAGCTTTTGGACCTGACCGACTGCTTTATGGCAACCTTTCTGCTTGGCCACCCTGAATGTGGGGCCAGGACACTGCTTGAGAAAGGACTGCAGGGACAAGCTGGTTCCAGTGTCAGCAAAGACAGGACGAGCCGAGTGCTTTCTTCCTGCAGTTACCGACCTGTCTTGAAGAAATACAATGGAAACATAATAAAGAAGTATTTAAAAATCCAAACTACAGGTGGGAGAGTTTGTAAACAGATACTGAGTGTGACAACCTTCCTCACCACATCCAGGTTCAGTAGAAACGAGGTTAAAACACTGCTTTTCTGCTGGACTCATGGTGTTAACACAATTTTACTGCTCAACCTGCTGTAATTCCAACATCATGTGTAGAAGTATTTTAGCCAGCTAATGATGGGAGGGAAATGAATCCTAACTTTTCCTAGAGAGACAAACAACACCGCAAAGCAAAGGACAATGATAAGACACAAACATCACCCAATGTGAAAACCTCAACTTGCTATGATACCTATGCCAGACTTCGCCTGGCAGCTGGTGTCCACTCAGACAAGATGCTGGGAAGTCAGAGCTGGTCACACACATGGTCACCAGAAGAATTTTTGGGAATGGGGCAAGAGGGGAACATAATTCATTACCAGACTTAAGGAAACGTAGTCACAAAGTAATGTGGGTAAGTGACTAGATGGATTGTCAAAACAGAAAAAGCTCTTAGCATGAGTCCTCTCTTTTCAAAAACACCTTGCTTAAGATTTACAACTCCACTTCACTGACTGGGAGTGAAATTTAAGCTTAAAATCCGTGAAAACATGACTCTGTCCAATGAGATGATAAATCAATGAGGTGAAGAAACATCCATTCATTTATGTAATTATTTATCTCATGACCTAAGATAAAATGTAATTTAAGTTGGTCAAAACCATAGGGAGAGTTAAGCATCTAAGGGAATACTTGTTTAAGTAATATTCTTTCTTTTAGTTTCGGATCAAACCACACTGAAATCAGAAGTTTTCAAAACTCCTCACAAACCAAGAGGTCCTCAAACAGAAGGCCCCTTTTTTCCCTGCTTGTGCCCACTGGTGGTCTTGGTTTCACTGGACGCTTGCAAAGTGCAGGCTTGGAAGAAACTCCCTGGCAGGGCTGCTGAACTGATGTCTCTGAGCTTCCTTGGTGCCTCACTTCAAGCCAGCTTCCCCAGGTAGATTGCCCAACAGCTGGAAACCTGTTTCCAGATCCACTCAGCTATTTTGCCCAGAAAAATGGGATCTCAGGTCACCTACTCAGTAAGATCTTGCTGTTTTGGAGACTGTCTGTGAGGAAACTTGGAGCTGCACTTTGGACTCTGCAGAAGTTCAGAGCCTGAAACACCTTCATCTCAGCGACCTTGGTTTCATGGGAAATATAGCAACCCCAATGACACTACTTGCCTGAAATTACAAGAGGAAAAAAACCACAGTAAAAAGGAAGAGAGGATGCTTGGAAGAGTCTTGCAGCTGTGAGGCATCGAGTACTTATTGTTGTGTAACAGGAAAATTCTCCAGTGCCATAAAGAGCACAAAGATGCTGTTTATATTCGCTGCCGGGTTTCAGCAAGCTATTTTGTACTAAATTTCCCTGCTGATCCAGCTGCATTGTGGTAGCAGGTGTCTGCTAACATCAATCACATGTTATTGCATTTTTCTCTTCCACCTTCAGGTGTAAGAGACACAATGCATCACTGTACAATAGGAGAGGAAGAAGGCGCTGCCTAATTTCCCATAGGATGCAATATTTATCCTGTAAGTGCGGATTAACTGAATAACTTGCTAGCTTTGTGTCAAGGCTTGTAAGAAGTGGTGACTAATTCTAGCTAGTAGGGATTAACAATGTTTGCTGTGGGAAATGTGCCAGACTTTTCAATTATATCATGTCTTACAAACAGACTGCAATAGTTCTACATGAATACAACTGTGTTATTGCCACAACACAGTGATAACAGGGTACATCCTTTCTATTTTTTAATGCTGCAGACTACAGCAAGCCCCAGCAAGACCATCACGTGGACAGACAGCAGTACCAGAGCCTGTTCTTCTCTCAGAGCAGGGCAAAAGGAAGAGAAGGATCAGGTGTGCAGCCAGGAAGTCCTGAAATTACACCTTAAGAAGATACGGTTGAGTGCGCATTACCTGTACTACCCTCATAGGTCGACACACACACACTCACACGCTTTCCACAAGGAGGGAGCACCAGAAGGCTATGCATGGCAGCCTTGAGAAGTGGTGTTAAAGAGAGGCTCCAAGCAGCACACAAGGCCACTTTCACAGTTGTGGAAGATCACACGACTAGGGCCTTCATCATCATTAAGGAAAAAAGCAGAGAGGTAAAAACCACTAAAGAAGAGTGTGACCACTCCAGCTGGTGCAAAAACCGTAAGCAGCTCAATTTAAACTTAGTTACAAGAACGCAGCTGAAAGCAAATGCAGTACCATAGTTCATTAATTCACCACCTAGGTGCTAGGCTTCCTATGGGACCCAACATCTACCGCAGCTGCAAAGCCAAACACACTTTTAAATCCCCATTTTCAACCCTGACCCCTTTAGAGGGGTCTGGTCCTGGACTGGGCTGCTGACCCCTGAGACAGCTACAGATGGCACTCTCTCTATGAGGACTTCACTCCAAACCAGCTAGTTCAAGTTAAGAACAATTGATCTGAGCAGGACAGCGGGGGTTCTGGTCACCTCAGAGAGGAGGCACTGAAAGCAGAGAGGAAGACCAGGATGGTAACTGTGGTGGAGCAGCACTGCTAGGACTAAAACAGAACTGAAAGAGCTCTCTGATATTCTTCCACTCACTTTCATGGTCAGCCACAACACTTGGGCAAATACAACTAGTATGTACTAAGCAATCTCAGAGCTCCTTGCAAGAAGCCTTTCCTACGTGTCCTTTTCCAAGCAGCTACACAGGGTAGCTAGAGTTGCAGAACACCACAGTTACAGATGGGTTTGAACACCTAGCTTTCAAGGAGTAGTACCCAGTATACCTCAACCCAAACAGCTTCTGCATTCTTTGCCCCACTCTTGACCTGTGTACAGTTAAATTCACTATGCTAGTAGGTAGAGGGCAACAAAACACTGACAGGACATGGCCTACAACAGGAATCCAGGTGCTAAAACAGTATTTTTCTGGCCTCTGCTTCTTCCCATAGCCTCTTGCCCTGCAGCAGAGACCATGGCACCTGCAGGCTCTGGCCCAGCTAAACGAGAGTTACTGCAGGGACACTGCAAGCGCTGCAGCAAACCAAGAGCTCTATCCGGCAAGCGCAAGCATCCCACTGCGTTCTTACCCAGAAACCCTTCCCCATGCAACTGTGTTGTGCAGAGGTGCAGCTCACTTGGCTTTTCATTTCACTGCCTCAGCATAATGGGGAGACACAAGACTCTGTAGAGTATGGGAAAGAGGCCTGTGGTATGGCACTCAATGCACGTTAGAGTGATATGGCCCATCTTGACCACTCCAGCTCATTTCCACATACCCACAGCCAGACCCAAGGGCTTGACTCAACACAAGTTTGGAGCTTCCATTTGGCTTCAAAGACCTCTGGATAAAAAGCAAACCAAAATAAACACAAAAATAAAACAAACCACAGAGGCTCAACTTGTAAGTATTGCTCTCCCACTTGCTGACCTGACAGAGTCCAATACCAAGGAACCAAACTGGTTGCCTTCTGAGTATAACTCTTCTGCTAGTAAGCCTGCATTCAGACACACCAATGGGAGTATTATGCATTGTACAAGACAAAACCCCCTTTCTGTGCTCCGCCTGGAGCTCTCTTAACAAGCTACATATTAACTTTGATTTCTCCCACACATATCAGTAGTTATTACTACTTAATAGTGCTCCAAGGTGCTTGGGAGTAACAGCAGCACAGAGGTAATTAGAGGAAAAGGAACATCTACTTATGAGTAAGGTATACACAGCTGAACAGAATATTTTTCAATGGCATGACTGCCCAGTGACGGCTGTTCCAGCACACCAGAGATGGGCTAGTCATTTTTCAGACTGGTGACAGACTGGCCCCTGGTGACTGCACCCACATCCACAAGGAGCTTGGCTAGAAAGGCAGAAAAACCCATCACAAAATGGCCCCCAGTCAATTGACAAGGCCATTCTGTGGCACAGGAGACTTTTAAATCCAGATTCTGCATCTAAATATAGAGAGGGGATTTGAAACTGGGTCTTGTGCCTCACCTAGCAGTGCTCTCACCAGCTAACTACAGGGAAGAGCACCACCACACATTGGTTTTCTGAATATTTCCATATGAAATATTTAATTTCTGAATTATTAGTTTAGCTGTAGTTATATGCTAAACACAAACAAAAGCTGCAAGCAGCTTAAGACTGGTTGAAAATGCACTTTGGGAAAAAACACAAGCTTGAAGCAGTATGAATACCAAATATAAGTTTAGGCTTCACACTTTTTTTCTGGCTACTGTTCATCACCAGGTCTCCACTGGCTGATGCAAATGTGGCCAGACACCATCACCCCCATTTTGCAGTCAGGATAACAGGCAGACAGGGAAGGGAAG